>JACXGJ010002546.1:0-64290 GCA_016801105.1 Esox niger | reverse complement strand
AGCCAGGTCAGACGTAGCCACCTGTAGCCCTCTAATACTAAGTGGAATGTATGTGGACACCTGACCATCACACCTACAGTAAATTTGCATACCCTGGCAGAAATTATGAAATGTTAGCATTGATATAATAAATGAAAATCATGCAAAAAAACTCTTATTTAAGGATAGTGATCATATGAAGCCATTTATTATCACATAGTTGTTTAGCTCCTTTTTAAATAATAATGGTAACAAATATCTCCCAAATGGCCGTTATCAAAAGTTTATATACCCTTGAATGTTTGGCCTTGTTATAGACACACAAGGTGACACACACAGGTGGAAATGGCAATTAAAGGTGAATTTCCCACACCAATGGCTTTTTAAATTCCAGTAAATGCCTGTGTATAAATAGTCATTACGTATTGTTTGCTCTTATGTGGCTCCACTGAGCAGGCTAGATACTGAGCCATGGGGAGCAGAAAGAACTCTCAAAAGACCTGCGTAACAAGGTAATGGAACTTTATAAATATAGATAAGGATATTTTAAAAATTCCACAGCTTTGCAAATGCCAGTCAGTAATGTTCGATCACTTATTAAGAAGTGGAAACTTCGGGGATCTCTTGATACCAAGCCCAAGGTCAGGTACACCAAGAAAGATTTCAGCCATATCTGCCAGACGAATTGTTCAGGATACAAAGAAAAACCCACTGGTAACCTCAAGAGATATACAGGCTGCTCTGGAAAAAACTGTGTGGTTGTTTCGAGGAGCACAATACGACGGTATTTTGACAAAAATGAGCTGCAGGGTCAAGTTGTCAGAAAGAAGCCTTTACTGCTCCAATGCCACAAAAAAGCCTGGTTACAATATGCCTGACAACACCTTGACACACCTCAGCTTCTTGCACAATGGAATTTGGAGTGAGGAGACCAAAATTGAGCTTTGTGGTCACAACCATAAATGCTATGTTTGGCGAGGGGTCAACCAGGCCTGTAGTGAACAGAGTACCATCCCCACTGTTAAGCATGATGGTGGCTCACTGATGTTTTAGGGGTGTGTGAGCTCTAAAGGCATGAGGAATCTTGTGAAAATTGATGGCAAGATGAATGCAGTATGTTATCAAGAATGACTGGGAGACAATTTGCATTCTTCTGCACGAGAGCTGTGCATGGGACACTCTTGGACTTTCCAGCATGACAATGCCCCCATGCACAAGGCCAAGTTGACCCTCCAGTGACTAGAGCAGATAAAGGTTACGGTTCTGGAGTGGCCATCACTGTCTCCTGACCTTAATATCATCATGCTACTCTGGGGAGATCACAGACATGCAGTTCATGCAAGATGACCAAAGACTTTGCATGACCTGGAGGCATTCTGCCAAGACGAATGGGCAGCTGTACCACCTGCAGGAATTCAGGGCCTAATAGACAACTATATCAAAAGACTGCATTCTGTCATTGATGCTAAAGGGGGCAATACACATATTTGCCGGATCACGTAAGCGGCCTGGCTGACTACCCCTTGTTAAATAGCGTAGTGGTTAGAGAGTCGGACTTGTGAACTCCAGGTCCCGAGTTCGTATCTCCTCACAGGGGAGGCGATGTACGATTTATGAATTAATCCACAAAGACGAAAACTTGCTTCTTTGTAGCTACATTATAGTATGCCTAAACTGAAACTGTATGTCGTAATATTGCGACTGTTTCGGGCATGGAAAAGTTAATCTTCAGTCTTGCTAGCCATTGCTCAGTTCTTATGATTATTCCTAGGAAGTTAGTAGATACTAGTATGCCTATTACTGGCGAATAAGCTGTTAAAACGGCCTGTGGCAAAAGCAATATAGTTCATAGACGCAATGGTGGGGGTAAAATTAAGAACAACTGTTAGTCAGTCAGTTTAACACAAGCCTCAATGAAGTCTAGCGACCGCTGTAACGTGTGATGCCGTGGTTAAAGACCACTCAAGTTTAAATATTTTGAGAGGAGTGACATTTATTCATTATTTCTGGTGGATTCCACGATTCTCTCGTCTTTTCTCTGGATGAAAAAGTTATCGGTGCCTTTACAGATTGTTACTGTATGAATGCCATTCATGGCCAATTAATTGTTAAAACGGCCAGTGGCAGAAGAAAATTTGTTTAGGATATACAGATCCCGGGTGTCAATATAGACAAGATGCTATACCTGTCAGGCAGCACATGTACAGCTCCATGGTGTAGTGGTTGACGACAGTCTTTCACGTGGACAACCCGGGTTCGAATCTAGTGATGATAACTCTTTCTATTGCGGAACGGATGAACTAGGCTTGCCTGGTTATACAACTACAAAAGTAAACTTTTACATGTTTCTAAAACGTTTTCACATTTACAATAGTAATTCCAAGTTTGCAAATATATTTAGAAGTGTGCAAAATGTTTTTCCAACTACAAAAGTCATATTTTAAGTACAATTAACATCTTTATTTTATTCTATGAACTACTACCAAAAATATTGTCATTTCGAGTATTTATTTGTAGAAAATAGAATATAACAACTGGTCAAAATAACTCCAAAAAGCTGCATTGTTTTCAGATCTTAAATAATGCAAAGAAAACAAATTCATTTAAATTTTTCAACAACAAAATACTAATGTTTTTACTTAGGAAGGGTTCAGAAATCAATATTTGGTGGTATAACCCTGATTCTTTTTTTTTTTTCTTTTTCCCCCAAGTAGCCCAGCTTTGTTTGATTGCTTGTGACCATCCATCTTCCTCTTGATCAATTTCCAGAGGTTTTCAATGGGGTTCAGGTATAAAGATTGGACTGGCCATGACAGGGTCTTGATCTGGTGGTCCTGCATCCACACCTTGATTGTCCCAGCTGTGTTACATGGACCATTTTCCTACTGGAAAAAACAATTCTCAGAGTTGGGGAACATTGTCAGGGCAGAAGGAAGCAGGTTTTCTTCCAGGATAACATTGTACTTGGCTTGATTCATGCGTCTTCCACAAAGACAAATCTGCCCAATTCCAGCCTGTTCCACCAAATTTCAAAGTGGGTACGAGACGCTGTGACTTGTAGGCCTCCCCAATGGATTACGGTCATCGTCTCTGACGAGTCAAATGTTCAGCTTTGCCCAACACCTGTTCATCTAATGGTTAGATGGAGATCTAACCATTAGATGAACAGGTGTTGGGCGAAGCTGAACATTTGACTCGTCAGAGACGATGACCGTAATCCATTCCTCTACGGTCCAATCCTTATAGTCTTTTGCAAACTTCAGCCTGGCTCTTTGCTTTTCATTGATGAAGGGCTTTTTTCTAGCTTTGCACGATTTCAGCCCTGCCCCTAGGAGACTGTTTCGAACCGTCCTTACCATGTGCTTCACCCCAGCTGCAATTTGCCATTCTTTTTGTAGGTCACTTGCTGTCATCCTACGGTTGTCGAGTGACATTTGAATAAGTTGACGGTCATCTCAGTCAGTGGACAGTCGTTTTCGCCCTCTGCCAGTCTGTAGCTTTGTTGTTCCCAATGTCTGCTTGCCCTTGTTCTTATGGACCGCTGTCTTTGAAATGTTCATGATGTAAGCAACCTGACACTCACTATTCCTCTGCCAGTAAAGCCAGAATTGAACCCTTCTTTTCCGCATTCAAAGCTTTTCTTTTCAACTCTTGTCATGCTGAATAATATTTTTTTAATTTAAATTTTCTTTGAGGTACTACTTGCACTGTTTTTAGCCATCCAGCTGGTCCTATTGCAAGAGTACAGCGGTGTACACATCAGTGTTTTTTATTATTTTCCTTGTCAAATTAGATTTGGTTCAGGCAATCACCTAATCAGTAACTCTAAGTAAAATGAGGTGTGCCTGTATTGAAATTTAACAAACAATAAGGTCAGACCTGTCTACCTGCAGTCCCCCCCCAAGTATAAGGTCAGACCTGTCTACCTGCAGTCCCCCCCCAAGTATAAGGTCAGACCTATCTACCTGCGGTCCGCCCCCAAGAATATGGTCAGACCTATCTACCTGCGGTCCCCCCAAGAATTTAGATTACCAGAGAGGGAATAAAACATCTGATAAACTTATCATACAGTGGTGTGAAAAATTGCTTGCCATCTTCCTGATTTCTTATTTCTTTGCAGGTTTGTCACAGATCATCAAACAAATTTAAATATTAGTCAAAGATAAGACAAGTAAACACAAAATGCAGGTTTGAAATGAAGGTTGTTATTAGTAAGCGGAAACAAAATCCAAACCCACATGGCCCTGTTGGATGTTTATTTTTTTGCCCCCTTGTTAAAACACAACTCAACTGTGGTTTGTCACACCTGAGTTCAATTCCTCTAGCCACACCTAGGCCTGATCACTGCCACACCTGTTCTCAATCAAGGAGTCACTTGAATAGGACCTGCCTGACAAAGTGAAGTAGACAAAAATATCCTCAAAAGCTAGACATCAGGCCAACATCCAAAGAAATTCAGGAATAAATGAGAAAGCAATTGAGATCCATCTGTCTGGAAAAGGTTATAAAGGCATTTCTTAAGCTTTGGGACTCCAGCTAACCACAGTGAGAGCCATTATCCACAAATAGTGAAAACATGGAACAGTGGTGAACCTTGGCAGGGGTGATCGGCAGACCAAAATTACCCCAAGAGCGCAGTGACGACTCATCCAAAAGGTTACAAAAGATCCCACAACATCCAAAGAGCTGCAGGCCTCACTTGCCTCAGTTAAGGTCAGTGTTCATGACTCCACCATAAGAAAGGGACTGGGCAAAAATTGCCTCCATGGCAGAGTTCCAAGACGAAAACCACTGCTGATCTTGATGATCCCCAAGACCTTTGGGAAAATTCTCTGTGGACTTACGAGACAAAATTAGAACTCTTTGGAAGGTGTTTCCCATTACATCTGGCGTAAAAGTAACACCGCATTTCAGAAAAAGAACATCATAACAACAGTAAAATATGGTGGTGGTAGTGTGATGGTCTGTGCCTGTTTTGCTGCTTCAGGTCCTGAAAGACTTGCTGTGGTAAATTGACCCAATTCTGCTGTCTACCAAAAAATCCTAAAGGAGAAAGTCCTGCCATCTGTTTGTGACCTCAAGCTGAAGCGAACTTGGGTTCTACAGCCGGACAGTGACCCAAAACACACCACCAAGTCCACTTCTGAATGGCTCAAGACAATCAAAATTTGGAGTGGCCTGGTCAAAGACCTGACCTGAATCCTATTGAGATGCTGTAGCATGACCTTAAAAAGGCAGCTCATGCTCGAAAACCATTCAATGTGGCTGAATTCCAAGGATGAGTGGGCCAAAACTCCTCAACAGCACTGTAAAAGACTCATTGCAAGTTATAACACTTGATTGCAGTTGTTGCTGCTAAGGTCGGCCCAACCAGTTATTAGGTTGTAGGGGGCAATCACTTCACACAGGGACTTGTGGGTTTGGATTTTTTCCCCTTAATTACAACCTTAATTTCAAAACTGCATTTTGTGTTTACTTGTGTTATCTCTGGATTATCTGGATTATCTGAAACATTTCAGTGTGACAAACCTGCAACAAACAAGAAATGAATAAGGGGGCAAACACTTTATCTCACCACTACTTTCCACAGCGTTTGCGTTTACCCCGGCGTGTTTGAACCGCGTACCACGCAGGTGCTGTCTGGCGCGATGTAGCGTGTACATTGCGTCGAAACTTGACAGTTTCCGATTCCATCCTCAGCCCTGCAAACATCTTGGGACTCTTGTGAAAATGGTGATTTTACCCAAAATGGGTGGTGATTTCTGGAACTATGGATATCTGCAAGACAAAACCGTCTACCGTCGAAATTTATCTGAAAATGTAGTGTTTTGGAAACAGGAGAAGAATAGCCTTTTTGATGAATAGCCTATTTGTGAGATGGAATATTCTGGTTCTGCAGAGACCGAAATTCAGTATCTTAATTTAATCCCCAGAAATGCCAAGCTGCCTTGGGTACAGGCATATGTGCTCAGCGCTCATGACCCAGGGCAGGTCAGCAGGGATTGTTTGTATGTTCTTGTAGTGCAGCCGAAACCAATCAGCTGTCACTCAAATGGATCTAAGATGGTTGCAGTCCTACAGAGAGGGCTTTTCAACATACTTTATTTTTTTTGACAGTTCCATCTTATTGATATGTATGTGTGTAGCAGTGTTTTTTATCACCCGTTACATCTTGTGGACTGTTTTGGCTACCCTATTCATGTGTCATTGGAGTTACATATTTTAAAGTGCAGGTTAGTATTGTAAAAAAAATCAGTTTTGACCCTGTTTCCCTCAAGTGCCTGGAGGCAGCAAGGAGCCCAGAGATCATATTGTTCATGTATGATCCCATTTGTTGCCACGGGTTTCGTTGACAGATGGCTTTTGATGAACGAATGTCTATATTTTCTGGTGTATCAAGCCGGGACATTAAACCTTTATTCAATAGGAGTCATAAAAACATGCGATTACACATTCCCTTTGAGCACGATAGTTAGTGACCATCAGCGAGAGCAGCTCAACTTCAAAGGGTCCTCTTTAGAGACCATTAGCCTAGCTGTAGCCTCCTGCCAGAGGGACTAAACAGCATATTTAATATATGGCTCTCACACACACACACACACACACACACACACACACACACACACACCCTCGGAGAGAAGGGGGGAAAAAGGAACTTGGCGATGTGTCCTGCTCTGTGACTAGAAAAGAGTCGACAGCTGTCATGTAAAATGAGTTCACGGATGCCCAGCCCCACTTGGCACTGAGACTAGTTCATACACAGTAGCTTTTAGAGCGGGACAATGAATGCTCCTCTGCCAGTTTTGGGGAGGGGTGGGCTCTTACGTAATGAAGCGGAGTGCGGGCTTTGCCGCATTAACTGGAGAGTGACTTTTCTCAGTCATGTTAGCCCAAGTGCTGTGGTAATGGGTGTCAGGCCGTATCAGGACCTCCTGGGCTGACAGCCATTTCAGCGTGGCTAACCAGCTACCTCTGTCGTTGTTTGAGACTGGCGGATGCTAGCAGGCAGACTGACCCAGCTTTGTTCTTGTCTGTCTGTCTCTCCATCTGGATCTGTCGGTCTCTCTCTCTCTCTCGGTCTGTCGGTCTCTCTCTCTCGGTCTGTCGGTCTCTCTCTCTCGGTCTGTCGGTCTCTCTCTCTCGGTCTGTCGGTCTCTCTCTCTCGGTCTGTCTCACTCTTGTTTCTCTCCATTCGCTCCACAGAAAGGTGATGTGAAGCCCCCACCCAAGCCCTCCCACTGCACCATCTACGTGGCCAAGACGTACCCTTCCTGGCAGCACAGTGCCCTCTCTCTGCTGGGGAAGCATTTCAAGGCGAGTAACGACCCCCCCCCCCCCATGATCTGCCTGTTAGCCAGTCAGACAAAGCAGCCAGGAATAAGCCTAACCGGGTTAGGACCTGAATGGTGAATGGAAAGGGACTGTGTCTGTGTTCACTCTGCCAACCTTCTTCTTATCTTGGCTCTCCCAGCTATTGGCAAACAAAAAAAGCTTATATGATAGGTTAAAATGCACAAAATATTTGTTGTGAAAAAATAGAGTAATTATGCTGTAAGGTTTTAGTAACAAAACTCTGTTATATACATTCTGCAAAGGGCCTGGTCCTGCTGTTTCTTCCCGTTTTCGTGGAGGAGCGGCTGTCGAATGGAAGCTGTTCACCACCCCGAGGCTGACAGTGTGCCATTATACAGCCAACGACATGGAATCCCCCTGATCATAGACTGACAGTCTCCCATGTGTGTGTCCTCAGAACAACAAGGGCTCTCTGCCTGATAACAAGGTCATCGCCATGGAGCTGGGCGTCCTGCCGGAGCTTAAGAAGTACATGAAGAGAGTGATGCCTTTCGTTGCCATGATCAAGGTGAGGCTGAGGACAGCACGCAAACACTTCAGTGGTTCAGATCTTCGCATGTCGTATTGCTAGAGGTCAGACTGCGCCAAAGAGATCAGCTGCTGTATCTGAAATCTAACCGAGGAACATTCCAAGCCCGCTGATTGGCTGCGTTTGGACTCTATCTGCTTTGGTGTTTGTATCAAATCAATTGCCGTGAACGTGACGGCTCCACGGCTAACTGATCTTTGCGTTGTGCTCCTCAGGAGAACCTGGAGAAGAATGGTTCTAGGGTTCTGGACCTGGAGCTGGAGTTTGATGAGCGCGCTGTGCTGCAGGAGAACATCGTATATCTTACCAACTCTCTGGAGGTACACTGAACCATGCTCTGCTAACCGACTGTAATTCTGTAGCTCCTACCCTCTGGTAATCACTGGAACAAGTACATACATCCATCACGCCTTTGTGTTTAAACACCTCCGTTCCTATGGACTCCTCCACCGGTTTGCCTGTAGCAAATTTATCGTCCTCCTGAGTTAAATGCAGCTGTTTTTCCATCTGCTTAAGAGCACAATTGTTCATCAACCTTATGTGTTTTTACCAATCTAACTAATCTCCCATGCTGTTGGTTATCAAAGCTAACTGCCCACTAGAGTACTGTAATCACTCCCATATTGAGCCGAGTGATTTATCCAGGCTGGGATGTTCATGTGGGGCCATTCACTAGCACCCTGGGCCTGTCCTACTGTAACGAGCTTGTATTGCCCCCTCTAACCCGTCTCAATTATACTGAAACAACAGCCGTCGCCTTGAATGTGTAATGAGGGTAGCTTTGCTGCAGCAACAAACTCGCACCAGGATTTCAGGCTGTCTTTTTACCGAACATCCCCCCATTCCCCGCGGCAGGAATTCACAACACTCCTGTGCATGTCACGCTGACCCCATCAAATATTAAACTACTGGGCTAATGGTTTCTCCCCATCTCTCTCTGACTCCCCCTCTCTCACCGTCTCCCTTCGTCCTCTCCTCCTTTTGTCCACAGCTTGATCAGATAGATGTGGTGTTTGCATCTGAGGCAGATGACAAAATCAAGGAGGACTGTTGCCCGGGGAAACCATTTAGTGTCTTCAGATCGGAGGTAGCCTTTTGTTTGAGCTGTCGCCCTGTCACAAAGACCTGCCTGTCTGTCTGTCCGTCCGGTCACATAGACCTGTCTGTCTGTCTGACTGGTCTGTCTGTCTGTCTGACTGACCTGTCTGTCTGTCTGACTGACCTGTCTGTCTGTCTGACTGACCTGTCTGTCACAAAGACCTGTCTGTCTGTCCGTCCTTCCTGTCACAAAGACCTGTCTGTCTGTCCGTCCTTCCTGTCACAAAGACCTGTCTGTCTGTCCGTCCTTCCTGTCACAAAGACCTGTCTGTCTGTCCGTCCTTCCTGTCACAAAGACCTGTCTTTGCTGTTGTTTTATTGTTACCAGTTCTGTTTGATCAGCGCTCTGGTGAAACATGCTGATTTTAGATGCTATTGGCCGTATTTTACTGTGGTTACATCGGCATAGTTGTACGTTCAGTTGCAAACCACCTGCTCTGGTAATGTGTCTGTCTTCTTCTGAGCGTGCCCTTTGAAAGGGATGGTAAATAACTGTTATTTCTGATCATGTGTCTGTGTCTTCATGTCCCCTAGCCTGGCGTGCCGGTGTCCCTAGTCAACCCCCAGCCATCCAATGGCCTCTTCACCACCACCATCGACATCCGACAGGGCGACAGCGCCGCCACTATCGTCCGCAGACTATCAAAAGTCAACAGATTCATTAAAGGTACCATTAGGCCTCCGCTGCCTTTCTGTCCGTGCTCTGTGATTGGACCGTATCTCGTAATGTTATTGGTTTTAGTTTCCTTGTAGTTCTTTTTTTGGGGTTCTCTAAGCTCGCTGTCCGTTGTTTTCGAGATGTGAACTGTTTAAGTCGTGCAGTTGTTGTTTATATCCTTTGATTTGAGACGGATTCAGATTCCATTAGTACAATGTCTTAACCTGATCCAACCCTCTACGCCCCTGCAGACCTGTCCAAAGTGAAGCTGATGCGCTTCGAGGACCCGATCCTGGGTCCTCGTCGGGTGCCCATCCTGGGGAGGGAGGAGCAGGGCAAGATCACAGTCACGGACAAATCCTCGTTTAACATCAGCCTGGCTGACGGGAAGGTCTTCATGACAGACAATGGCCTTAGCGTTGATATAGGAGACACCCTGGTCTACCTGGTACAATAGAGTACAGGTCTGGGTACTGTTTCTATACATTTATGGTCTATCCTTTTTCCTCCTCTCCTTGAGAGTATAAGTGATAACCTCAAGGAAGGCAGGACGGATGCTTGTTAGAAGTATTTGAACAGGATCCCATGTGTGGCAGAGGGACAAGACCGCGTTTCCCTTCTGTAGATTGACTCTGACAGACATTTCAATGTACAGCCAGACAGCAGTCTTGCCTTTTACTGTTCTATTCAAGTGGTTATAAATAATAACATGTTCACTCAACTTACATGAAATGCATTGACGTTGCTTCCAGCGCTTCGGCGTGTCATTATGTGGTAATTAAGTAGTCAGTGAGTAAAGTGTCTGAAGCAGAACTGTGCAGCTCTCTGACTACTGTGTTTCCCCCGGATCTGACCCTTACATTTTGTGTTTGTTTGTTGAGTCGTTCAGTACGCAGGCTTCTTCTCAGTATGTTCCTTCAGCAACGCTCTTCGTTAGGTCCTAGAACTCCCACATACAATTATTCCTGCATATGTCACATTTTCTTTCTTCCTCAGGCATAATTGTTGTGTGCTGTCTACAATGTAATTCATTCTACTTGGGAAATTGACACCTTTTCTAAAATAAAAGACATATTTGGGGTATTTAAGTGGTCTTTCTCTTTGTTTTAATTCTCATTTCAGTGCTTCAGGTGACCAGCTGGGTTGAGTGGGATGGCTGGGTTGAGTGGGATGGCTGGGTTGAGTGGGATGGCTGGGTTGAGTGGGATGGCTGGGTTGAGTGGGTTGAGTGGTATGGCTGGGTTGAGTGGGTTGAGTGGTATGGCTGGGTTGAGTGGGTTGAGTGGTATGGCTGGGTTGAGTGGGTTGAGTGGTATGGCTGTGTTGAGTGGTATGGCTGGGTTGGGTGGGATGGCTGGGTTGAGTGGTATGGCTGGGTTGGGTGGGATGGCTGGGATGGCTGGGTTGAGTGGGTTGGGTGGGATGGCTGGGTTGGGTGGGATGGCTGGGTTGAGTAGGTTGGCTGGGATGGCTGCACTGACGTCTAGTCATGGAGGAAAGTGTGTCTACATATCATTGGATGTATAACTTTCGGCTGTGTTTGTGACAAAAACTGGTATTTTTCTTTTGTTGTTTCTATTAAAATAGGAAGACATTTTATTTGTCTGTGTCTCTGTGTTTTATCATGCCTGTCTTTTGTCCATCTTAAGCAGCCACATGGTGTTTTAAGTCTGGAAACCGTATTAAAATAAAAATGTATCGTACAGCCACAAAAACATCTGCATCATAAGTCGTGAGGTTCCCGGCAATTTGAAGCCCTAAACAACAATGCAACAGAAAAATAATTCCGACTGGCAAATCTACTGGCTGAATGAACACCGCCTGTTGAATCAGTTAGGCTGAATGAACACCGCCTGTTGATTCAGTCAGGCTGTATGAACACCGCCTGTTGATTCAGTCTGGCAGTATGAACACCCCCTGTTGATTCAGTCCGGCAGTATGAACACCCCCTGTTGATTCAGTCATGCAGTATGAACACGGCCTGTTGATTCAGTCAGGCTGAATGAACACCGCCTGTGGATTCAGTCAGGCAGTATGAACACGGCCTGTTGATTCAGTCAGGCAGTATGAACACCCACTGTTGATTCAGTCAGGCAGTATGAACACGGCCTGTTGATTCAGTCAGGCAGTATGAACATGGCCTGTTGATTCAGTCAGGCAGTATGAACACCGCCTGTTGATTCCGTCAGGCAGTATGAACACGGCCTGTTGATTCAGTCAGGCAGTATGAACACCGCCTGTTGATTCCGTCAGGCAGTTGAAACACACCACTTCTGTTTCTGTAAAAAGCTACACAGCACACGTTCTGCTTCTCACGCTCACCCAGCAGGAAGTATTCTCGGCTCTTCAGAGAAACCGAGTGTTTCGTGGGCCAGTTCTCACACAGACCCCGCGTACCACAAAAAGAGATGTGATCAGGTGGACGTGCGCAGAAGAAGCCTACGTTTACAGGAAATGCTTTAAGACTGCACCACAACCGTGAGTTAAATGTTCGCTGAGCCTTTCCTGTCTCATCAGACTCTTCTTTTGTCTTCTCCAAGAGACAAGGCAGTAGTGTGTTTCTGGTGCCTGCAATTGAAGGTATGTGTCTCCTTTTCTTGAACAGTAACATGCTATCTGTCTGTCTGGTCTATGTTTGTGTATCCTTTCCGGCGCGGTGCCCTCTCAGTTCTGGGTCATGAACCCACGGGCTCTTCCGTTGGCCGCCTCTGACCTGGCCACCGCAGGGCTCCAGTGGTATTCACTGGTTCTGTTAGACGCTTCATTCTTGAACGGGTCAGCGCCGTGTCCTGTCGTTGTCTGCTGTGCTAGCTTGCTCGGTGCCTCTGTGACGAGGCCGTTATGAGACCCTAGAAGAGGACGACAGAATGTGTTATCTTCCCAGAGCAGCCGCTGGCCGGGCTGCTGAGCTCCCGCCCTATCAGAAGGAGCACACAGCCTGTCTGCCCTCCCTCCCTTCCCTGACAGGGAGCAGTGAGCCACGGTCAGAATGGACGACACCATAGCCATGGTCTCCTCTGAGAAGTGAGTGTTTGGTCCTTATCAGTAGAGATCAACATTGTTGCATGTTTCCAGCACGTTCTCAATTTTCCTAGGTGTTCTGCTAAGAAATGTTTGTGTTCTACCCTGTAGAATACAAATATTGCAGTGCCTCTAAGCCTACGCTCAGCTCTACACTTTGAAGGCAGCTACACCTCCCTGAACGTCCTGTTTGCTCGGTTTACCTCAGATCTGTGTCAACTGTCAGCAACGCGGCAAGGCAGCGGGCCCCGGGTGACGAGGAAGCCGGGGGCTGGGACATAGGAACAGGAAGCGCCGGCTGGAACCCGCAGGGCGCCGATGTTGCTGCGATCGACGCGCCCGTTGTCACGCAGCCCGGTCTGGGTGTGACCACCACCACGGTGACCACCATCACCCAGACGGGAGGAGACTGGAGCAGCGGCCTGTTTGACGTGTGCGGAGACTGGACCACATGTGAGCAAGCCACGTAGCTGTGGGCGACCTGGCACTGCTGCGCGCCCGCTTACACTGCCTGGGAAAACGTCTAGCTTGCTGCTCTGTATGCTGTCTGTCTCTGTAGCTGTGCTGGGGGCCTACGTTGGTTAAGGAAATTCACTGTCACGCCTTTTGAAATGAAAGTGGATCATAAACATGAACGGGGTGTAGAGGGATACCCCATCAATCAATCAATACACAAGGGGGGTTCGGAGACGTTCAGAGTGGAAAGGTATCCTGTCGCTGACCGCTACTGTGTTGCTCTCGCGTCCCTAGGTCTGTTGGGTGCCTTTGTGCCCTGCTGCTTGGATCTAGCCCTGGCCCACCAGTACGGAGAGTGTCTGTGCCTGCCTCTGCTCCCCGGCTCCACGTTGGCCATGCGTGCGGGCATCAGGGAGAGGTACAAGATACGGGTGAGCATGACCATAATGCAGCCAAGCCAGTTAATGGGTGCAACTAGAATCTAGCGAAGACCTGCTGATGTCATGTGGAACCGAAGCAGTGTTCGCTCTGAGCAATGAAGTGTTTCTAGGTCTCAGAGGGATTTACAGCAACTTTTTCAGAGTAGCCCGGTTATTTTCTATGGGATGCCACTGACAGTCGGCCTATGATTTGTTATTTAAAGTCTCAGTAAACCACAATGCCAGCCAGGGTTTTTTCTAGCCAGATAAATGATACCTTCCTTGCCTGAGAACAGATGTGACCCGGCCACCTTTTCGTGCGTGCGTGTGTGCGTGTGTGTAGGGCAGCGTCTGTGAGGACTGGACCACAGTGTACTGCTGCTACCCCCTGGCCGTCTGTCAGATGATCCGAGAGACAAAGAGGAGAATGAGGAGCCAGACTTACCAGGTGTCTACTGTGCTGCAGTGCTCCTGACAGCATAGCCTGGGTCCTGTCACAGGTTTTTGGGGTTGCTATTGGAAGCGCCCGTGAAGGGGAGAGGGTTCATCATGCTACGGGGGCCCATTAAGTCCAATCCTGCTACGGGGGCCCCGTTAACTTTCACACTGGGCTTTTTTAGGACATTTCTGTTGTGAGCCAGGATATGTGAAATAAACCATTCATAAGGAAGATGCATTAAAGTGTTTTCTTTTGTATTTTGGGGAATTGCAGAATAGGGTTTGTGGCTCATTGTTGCAACTACGTTTGTAACTCGAATTCTTGCCTGGCTTACAAAACTATTCATGTAGTTTTTCACTGCCACGAAATAATAAATGCTATTTGCATATTTGCATTATTGTTTTATTATTCTGTGTCAGACCCTACCCTGTGGCTGACTGAAAATCCTGTTGATCTAATAGTGTACAGGCCTCTTCTAAAGCTGAAATGTCAGCCTGCACCAGGATGTGAAAATGTCATTAGCTCACGAGGCTGGGATGTATCCCAAGGCTCAATATGCAATTTGCTAACTGTTATTGATGTACCACACCTGCTGTGGATCGTTTAATTCTGCATCAATTGTCCAAGTGTCGTATACAGGCACATTGAAAGAAGTTAGTGGGTGCATAAGAGGCAAAGTATCCAGGTCTGCCAGGCAAATTAGGTCTCTTCAGGCCCTTGTTTGGGTTTGGAACTTTGTACTGCGTTACGGGTAGTAAAACACAACAGATGGCATTTTAAAATCGGACCATTCATCACCTGTTGATGTTTACATTGGTACTGCGTCTACATTTGGAGTGATCATGGCTGATTACCAACCAACCAATCATCGGTCAGCTTTAGGGGGGGGGTCCCAGTTTTTTTTTTTTAATCATAACTCATTGAGATGTTATTGGAACACGGCAACGGTCATGCAAATCTTTGTATAAAATGTGCTTAAAAACTGTCAAGTTGTGTAAATTCATTGAAACTCCAAGACAAAGTTGTAGATGTCTGTTTTGCTGCTGTGAAAAATGTGTGGAATAGCTGAAAAGAAAAAAGATCCACAAAATGTGCCACTGAAATGTTTCCATGTGAGACAGGGGAGGCTCCCCTCACAAATTTAACTTAGGGCCCCAATAAGCTATAGCTGCCTCTAAATAAATCTACATATAACCCTTTATATACACTTTGACCTCGAATTAAACGTGCGCGAATGAGCTGGCTGGAGCATGAGAGTGTGGAAACATAGTATCATCATTTCAGGAGACTCCATCATCCAGCCTTGATCAGCATCATGCCCTCATTATGGGAAAGGTTACCCAGCCTAATGACAATCTGGATTGAGCCAGATGGAGAAGGGAATGTGCTGTGTTGCCCGGACGACCTGCATTGGCCCGCTGCGTTTACACAGTCCCGCCAACAGATGGCGGTGTGGCCTCAGGGCTGTGTTGCCGCCGCGCCACCGCCTCGCGGGCGTCTGCGGGGGGACGGAAAGCAGTGCGTGTTTGTCTGTGGTGAATGCCTTGAGGGGGGGGACGGGGGGGGGACGCGGGGGGTGGGAGGGGGGGGGGGGACTGCTGGAGCCAAACCACCGCAGAGCTGATGGGAGATGATGACAGGAGAGAGGAAGGAGATGGGGAAGAACAACAGCAGCAGCACTGATACGGTGGATGGGCTCACAGCCTTCCTTTATAGTCTCCTCTGAGGAAAACCGTGTTGGAATGAATCGAACCTCGTGTGTGTTCAACATCCGTCGAAAGAATTCCTAAAAGTGGAGTTGCTGCACTAATAGGTTTACTGAAATGTCGACAGCCCAGGAAGATTTCCCCTCCTGCAGAGCACGTCTCAGCCTCTCAAAGCACAGGCGAATGACGCAGGTAGGAGGATGCAAGCTAAGGTGTGCTTCAGGGGACCTGAAGTTGGCACGGCGAGTTGTCCCCACGGTGATCACTCTATCCAGGGCAACAACATTCACCTGGGGCTTACATAACAGAGCCTGCTTCCCTGAGCAGCACGCGCTTGGGGAGGGAGATTCAGATGTTAGGAGCTTGGCGTACAGCGAGCTCTACACCCTACAGAAAGACACTGCCAGAAGGGGAGAAGGGTAGTCTGCGTAATACTTCACTGTATTCCCGGGCTGGGAGATGAATGATGGAGGGAGGACATCTTGTGTAACACGTGACGCATGAATGGTCACAAAGCACAGCCCCAGGCCTTTAGGGCTTGACAGTCATTATTTAGGCCTTTTACCAACGTCATGTATTGGAGAGCGTGAGCTCTGTGTCCCTCTGATAGGACCATGATCCATTGCATCCTGGGCTGGAGCCGCCTCCCCCCTCCAGGTATGTGGATTGATGTAAGGACAGGCCTCATTGGTCAGAAGGATCCCATCTGTATGTCTCGTCATCCTCGTCCTGGCTGGCAACTCCAGCTGTGGTGGCATTACCACTTCATGAGGAAGGTGGTGCCGGGACCTGCCGTTAAGCAATGTGTCTTTCATCTCACTCTGCGTACAGGATTCTGGAGGTCCTGGCTCCATTGATGTTGGTGCTCTTTCATCCGTCGTGGCCTGGAGTCCCCTACTGCAGGCTGTTAGAGGCTTTTACTGGGGTGAGAGATGGCGAATGCCATTGATGCTTTTGTGAGAAAAAAAAACTCTTGCAAGGATAGTAAAACTAGAAATAAAGTATCCTCTGTGGCCATTTTGTGGTTCCCCATGTGGAAAATTTGAATTTTTTGGTTTAGGTTAGAAGTAATCTACAGTAGGAAAAATATGCTTTTGAATGGTGTTGTTTAGGGTCCCTATAACCAATGGTAATGAGTAATGTACATTACTAAACGATATGTAAAGGCAAAATGCATATCACTGGTAAGAAAATTATAATCTTTTTTGTTGCATTATAGATAAACAGCATTCAAACAGAGAATATTTTTTTTCCAGTCCCAAGATAGCTAGTTAATAATATTTGAGTGTTCATGGTATCTGGCTACAGGTTGCTATCGAGCTACAGTAGCTATACATTGTTTCACCATGTATGCTAGGTAGTTACAGGTACATTATTGCCCTAGTGACTAAACATTTCAATATCCTGACAGCATAGATTATCCAAAAAGCTGTTCTTTCTACAACCCCATTTCCAAAAAAGTTGGTATGCTGTGTAAAATGTAAAGAAAAAGAGAATGTACAAATGTGCAGATAATATAAAACCTATATTCAACAGAAAAGACAGCATATAACACTTTGAAACTAAGAAATGTTTTTGTTTCTTGAAAAATGCACCGATTAGCTATAACATTATGACCACCTGCCTAATATTGTGTATGTCCCCGTTTTGCTGCCAAAACAGCCCAGACCCGTCAAGGCATGGACTCCACTAGACCTCTGAATGTGTCTTGTGGTATCTGGCACCAAGACGTTACCTGCAGATCCTTTAAGTCTTGTAAGTTGCCAAGCAGGGCCTATATGGATCAGACCCGTTTGTTCAGCACCTCCCAGAGATGCTCGACTGAATTGAGATCTGGGGAATTTGGAGGCCAAGTCAACACTTTGAACTCGTTGTGTTCCTCAAACCATTCCTGAGCCATTTTTGATTTGTGGCAGAGCACATTATCCTGCAGAAAGAAGCCAATGCCATCAGGGAATACCGTTGTCATGAAAGGGTGCACATGGTCTGCAACAATGCTCAGGTAGGTGGTACGTGTCAAAGTAACATCCACATGGCAGGTACCAAGGTTTCCCAGCAGAACATTGCCCAAAGCATCACACTGCCTCCTCAGACTTGCCATCTTCCCATCATGCATCCTGGTACCATATGTTCTCCAGGTAAGTGATGCACCCACACCCAGCCATCCACGTGATGTAAAAGATGATTCAACAGACCAGGCCACCTACACCCCACAAGGGCTGCAGTTTTGGAGATGCTGTGACCCAGTCGTCTAGCCATCACAATTTGACCCTTGTCAAAATCACTCAAATCCTTACGCTGGCCCATTGGTCTTGATTCTAACGTATCGACTTTGCGGACAGAATGTTCGCTTGCTGCTTAATATATCCTACCTACCCAGGTGCCATGGTAACGAGTTTATCAGTGTTATTCACTTCACCTGTCAGTGGTAACAATGTTATGGCTGATCAGTGTAGATGCCCACTTTATATTTGATGCCAGCAATGCGTTTCAAATAAGTTGGGACAGGGGCCACAAACGATTAGAAAAGTAGTGCAATGCTAAAAACAACCTGGAGACTAAATCTCACAACTAATTAGGTTAATTGCCAACAAATCAGTAACATGACTGAGTATAAAAAGGGCATCCCAGAGAACATTTCAGAAGTAAAAATGGGGAGGGGTTCACCACTCTGAGAAAGACTGTGCTGGCAAATAGTGCCAGAATTGCCCGTTTCTCAACATAAAAAAATTGCAAAAGGTTTGGGGATCATATCCTCTGTGGTACATAACATCCTTAATAGATTCAGAGAATACGATCCAGAGAAATCTCTGTATGCAAGGGACAAGGCCAAAAACCAGCACTGGATGGCCGTGACCTTTGGCCCTCAGGCGGCGTTGCATTAAAAACAGACATGATTCTGTACTGGACATCACTGCATGGCTCAGAAGCACTTCCAAAATCCATTGTCTGGGAATACTCAGGTAAAGCTCAATCCGTGCAGAGCACATTCCTGTCCGCCTTGGTGACACATCGTCCATCGATGTGAGCCGACAACTCCGCCTGCTTTTCACATTTAGCCCCTGGGAAGGTCTGTGCCCGGCCCTGGGACACAGGACGTTGCTGCATCCACAGATGTAAGTTGAAACTCTACCATGCAAAGAGGAAACCATATATAAACAAGGTCCAGGAACGCCCCCGCTTTCTCAGGGCCTGAGCTCATTTTCAACGGACTGAGACGAAGTGGACAACTGTCCTGTGGTCTGACAAATCAAACATTTGAATTTAACTTTGGGAATCACGGTTGCTGTGTCCCCCGGGCTAAAGAGCAGAGGGACCATCCGGCTTGTTATCAGCGCACAGTTCAAAAGCATCTGTGATGATATGGTTGTGCATTAGTGCATACCTGTGAAGGCACCATTAATACTGAACAATACTACAGGATTTGGAGCAACACATGCTGCCATCAAGACCACGTATTTTTCTGGGAACGCCTTGCTTATTTGAGCAAGAAAATGACAAACCACATTCTGCACGTACGCATGGCTCTGAGGAAAAAGTCCCGGTGCTAAACTGGCCTGCATGCAGTCCAGACTTGTAGCCCTCTGAAAACAACAAATGAGACCATGAACTGTTGAGCAGCTGAAATCCTGTATCAAGCAAGAATGGGAAAACATTTCACATTCAGAACTACAGGAGTGGGTCTGCTCAGTTTCCCATTAGCTTAGCGTATTGTTGAAAGAAGTGACCTTGTCCCAACTTTATTCAGACATGTTGATGGCATAAAATTCACAATGGGCATTTCTCAGTTTCAACATTCGATATGTTATCATTGTTAAACACTTGAAATTCAGTTCACTGATACTGGCCATGGATTAATTAATTCAAATGTAAACAAATTAATATTTTCAACGTTGATGCACATTGTTTAACAGTGATGGCTGAACATTGGTTTTGATAAATATTCTGAATAGTCTAATGAATGCCAGTGATGCAAATGAATATTGTCATAGTCAATAAACATAAAAGACAACTTTGTTGTCTACAGCTTAAGTGTTCAAAATATATATTTTTTGGGTCAATTAATAGTAATTATGCAAATTTTGTGAGAGATTCTTTTGATGATAGGTCTGCCGGTCTGAACCTAGATGCATCTGGACAAGATGGCGGAGTGCTTTTTAGGTGAAATGGGGCATCTTGTATGCCAGTGGTTCCAAACCTTATTTGGTAACTGTATCACCTACTGAATTTTGACCTGCACTGAGTATCCCTGCAGTGCCCTGCATTAAACCTTTGAACTCATGAATCTTCCCCTTTTTATAGGCCATTTAACCCTTGGGCTCCTAGTATGCCCTGGGAGACAGTAGAGTACAGGGGTGTTGTACAGTATGCACTGGGAGACAGTAGAGTACAGGGGTGTTGTACAGTATGCCCTGGGAGACAGTAGAGTACAGGGGTGTTGTACAGTATGCCCTGGGAGACAGTAGAGTACAGGGGTGTTGTACAGTATGCCCTGGGAGACAGTAGAGTACAGGAGTGTTTTACAGTATGCACTGGGAGACAGTAGAGTACAGACAGTGGAGTACTTCTTACTCACTGAGTAACACACAAACCGAACATCTGGAGTCCATAGATACTATTAATATCAGGTTGTTGGTCAGTTCCACATTTCCTTAACAACAGGACCTGGAGCTCTCCTATTGAATATGAATATTACAAATGCATTATGTGATTTTTGGCCCCTGCCTGTAAAAAAAAAAAGCTAGGTGCCCCATGTCATAAAAACGACCACTTTGACACTTGAAGTTATATGGCTATCTCAGGTATTCGATAGTTCTAAGATAATATTTTTTACACATACAGCTTTAAAACTATTGGAATTCTTCAAAATCTCACCTGCATCTTTAAATCAATCATTGCGGGTGATGGGGACTATCTGACCTTGGCCCCATTGAGATACTTCCAATAAAGCAAGTAGTTCTCCTCCTTGACAGAGGTGGGATCCAGATTGTAAATTCTGCCGGGTGTTAACTCAATGGCCCCCGCACTTCATTACACATCCCGAGTCATTATTTTGGCATATTCATCTGTAAGATGGATAGTAGCTCAGGCGGATATTTTCATCGTTCTACTTGTCTATAGGGAAATACAGATTGAGGGGAGTTGGGGAGATGTGTTAAACCACATAGTAACCATGGATCTCTGCAGTTTTCTAACATAGAGCTGGAGGGTTCATCAAGTTGGCTTATTTAACTCCGGCGCCATTACGTCAGCAGCTAATTAAGGCTCTATGGAAAAAGAAGACATTTAAATCCATGAATACTTCAAATTAAGTAATGTACTGTGCTGCAGGCAAATGTGAGAGCAGGGGGTGGGGTCCTCATTGATAATTTTGCTAAAATTTAGGAGACGTAAGGCAGGTTTCCATGCCCTGTGCATTTGATACCAAATGCAGGAAATGGCTTAGCTTATCACTGAGCTGCATGTATAGTCCTGTGACAAGTGGATTCTCCTCGCTGGCTGGGGGTCTGCTTGAAGCTTCACTGTTTAGGAGACCTGCTTGTCATATTTCCTGCAGTGGAATGCCGGCCTCAGCATCAACTTCAATACCCAGAGCGCTAGTGGAAAAGAAAGCGCGTCAGCAACCTCTCCACCGTTTGCAGTATTATTCCTGAAACAGTGGCAACCTTACATTTAATCACGGAATCATACAAATGGGGTGTAATAGATATAGTCTGATAATATGTATATATACACAAGCACTTCTAAATACGTTGCCAATTCCCATATGGATTCATTACAAAAGACCATTGATCTCCATGCTGCTATCTACTATTTGCTCATTACTTCAACAACAACAACAGTGCAAGCGTTATTAGTCAATGTATTGTGGCACCCAAGCTGAAGAAATCTGGAAGCATTGTGCATTTCGTGTTGAAATTAACTCTGGCACAGATGTTTGTTTGCACAGATTCAGACACGGAGCTACTTCAGATTTGGGCCTGTGTACCAGCATGTACAACAGATGGTAGCAGTACTTTGCAAATCAGAAGGATTGTTTTGATTTAACATATGTGAATGTTTACAGCTCCTGAGGTGATGTAGATTAGGTTCCACCCTAGACATGGCACCTGAAGGCCAGAGTGCACATCGTATAGAACAACCACACTTCGAGATGGCAGACTAATTGTGTCAGGTGACCAAAAATGCAGATCTAAATGTCACTTAACTGGTAAACAACAAACAAAAGAGTTCATTACAAATTCTTGGTGACTGATGTTACAGAAATCAGACAATATTTTAGGCTAGATTTTACTGTGCAGTGTAAATATAAATATAAACATGCGAACGTTTAAATGTGGTTCTTTTTTATATTTTATTTTGGGTCAGTCTTGCAAAGCAAGGCCATACCTCCAAATATTTTCACAATGCTTGGAGGTCTGAAAGCTTTAATGTTTCAAAAATGGTCTGAATGTTCCAATGGCTTCCATCATGAACATTTCTATTTGGATCCCATTAGGTTACATTTCACCTCACACTTCCTTAAAAGGCATGGTAACCATAGCATATTCAGTGGTTTTCTGACTGGTTGCTTGCTCTTGACAGAAGTGGTTTAGCTGGCTATTTCCCAGACATTGCCCCATGCATTACCCCATTACAATTTAGACAGCAATCTTTGGAGCCCCAGCCATGCAAGGCATTTGATATGGTTGACATGTTGTAAAGTGTCTGATTTAAGCGGGCATTCTGCTGGTTTTAAACACATTTGTTAAACTATTTTAACATGCATAGCATAGGATAAACGTTGAATAGTATAAATCTAGCATATGATAAACCTAGCATACTGTAGGTTAAATCTAGCGAAGGATAAACCTAGCATAGGATAAACCTAGTATACTATAGGATAAATCTAACATGGGATGAATCTAACATAGGATAAATCTAGCATAGGATAAATCTAGCATAAGATAAACCTAGCATACTGTAGGATGAATCTATCAGAGGATAAATCTAGCATAAGATAAACCTAGCATAGGATAAATCTAGCATAAGATAAACCTAGCATAGGATAAAACTAGCATAGGATAAATCTAGCATAAGATAAACCTAGAATAGGATGAATCTAGCATAGGATAAACCTAGCATACTGTAAGATAAACCTAGCATAGGATAAAACTAGCATAGGAGGAGTACACATCTACATATGCTTAGGGTCCTTTAATCTACATCTGTTCCAAATGTGATGCCGTGATTCTACATGATCTTCAGAGTTGTAAGAAATTGACACCATCACTAGACATCTTGAAATACAACCACAGTAGCCTCCAAAAGGCAAATCTCAAGTGGCTCCAGATTTACATATTTTCAGAGTCCATAAACCTATCATTGCTCCAAATTTGACGCCTTTATCTCAAAACAATGATGCCCAATTTTGTGCTTGTCTTGCTTTGACGCCCCACTAACTAACGTAACTTAAATAATAATGGCTATTATCCACTGATCATAATATTCCCCCATCAGGGAGTTACACTTTCATAGAACTCAAAAATACGACAAAGCACTAAATATAAATGAGCACTGTCTGTCTTCAAATAGACTAGAAGATCGAAGAAGCATGTCCAATCTGGCGATCTAAACCCATTTTGCGGATGACGTGTCACTCAAATGAAGAGAGTACAATGGAGGGTGATGAAGCATGTCTGACTGTTTGAGTTGCAATAGCTCAGGATTCTCTCACCACACACACCCGTATGGCTGATGCTTCACACACACACTCTCACTCACACACACACACACACACACACACACACACACACACACACACACACACACACACAAACACACACACACACACAGATTGCAGGCAGACGAGCTGACAGAGACTTCTAGAAACTGCGACTGGAGAGAGAGATCGGGGAGAGAGAACAAGTGGCATCAGGGATTCAATTATATCACATTTGTGCTAGCGCCCACTCTGATGTGTGTCTGCAGACATCAACCTGTCACTGGCTAGAGCAGAGCAGCACACAAGGACCTCTCACAGCACTCAATGACATGTCCAGAATAAGGCGTGTTCGTGCGTGCGTGCGTGCACACTAGTCAGTGTAAGGAGGGCAGAACCTTGATGAGGGTCTCTATACTTCAAGGTAAACTGGTGTCAGACAAGTATTCTTTGTATCTGAGTGTAAGTAGCTGAGGAAATAAACAGTTTTGTTGGTGTCTTAGGAAATTAATAAAAGTTGGGAAAGTCATTAAAAGTAAATTAAGCCATCGCCATTACGCAGATTAAAATCAAGCATTATTGGAGAATTGAAAATTGATTCCCCTTTCTTTATGAAGCAATACAAAGGGTTACAATTCCAATGGTATCCACCAGAAGGGGGATAACAGATGATTTCCTACAACCAGACACACGGCTATAGTCTTAAGACGTTAACAAGTGTTTTTGAAAATAGACGAGATAGGCATATCTATGACTGACACTGTAAATAGGGAGTTAAACGGCTAAACAAGTGTGTATGGAAAGGTATGGTCCAAAAGTATAATCAACACATCACAGTGATGCTGCAGCACTGGAAAAGGCAATCAAAAGAAAAATATTAACCGGTCTGCACTGGTATGCTACGGTACAGTGGGTCCACGGTTCGTCACGTATCCCGGTGGGAGTCGGAGTAACCGTACGTTTTCGGTTTGAATGACGTCATTATGTAAGAAGTGTTTCCACTCGATTAGTCGACAGCGGGAAAGCAGTGCTTGCTAAATGTATTTTCTTAACGGTCTTCTTACCCTCGTCATCGTATTAAATGCGGAATCCAAAATGTTTCCACAAAGCTGTTTTGATAAACTTCGGCGTTTCTTTAAATTTGCTTCTTCCGGAACGCGCGCAGTGAGACACCTCGATTTCAGTCAGATTGTTAGACGTCAGCAAAACACTCGTGACGCTTGGTTGCTTTTCTCCCGACGCGGTTGTTCCTGAGGTAGATGGCTATCACCAAGCTAGGTAAATTAACTAGCTACATAGTGGACATTGGATGTTAAACTTCCCGCAGGTACCATGGGAAAGTGCCAATTGAATCAGACGTTGTTGGAGAACAACTTCGCTTTGTGGTTCTGTTGAATGTAAAGGAAAAAGAAGCCTAATGTGTTTTTTTCCAATAAGTTTTATTCAATCTGTGGAATCACATATGAAGTTTGAGAAACACATGAAACAACTAAAACGCTGGGAAAAGCTTCTAACAAACGACCGACATTTCTCGGTTTTGTTTGGTCGTGACAACAGTCCCGCAAAGTACAGCCAGTAACGTTTCAGTGTTGTCAACTTCTCTGTAAGGAAAGTAGCTATTGGCTGTTCTAGAAGTCGCGAAATTGCTTCATCGATGAATTTGCCTAATTGTCCACGTGCGTGTATACGTGTGTGATGGACGCTGTAGGAGGAATAGTGTCGGACCAAAAAGTGAGTACAAAACACCCTAAATATGTTTAAAAAAATACTAATTAACTTTCTGTGGATTCTTGTTATTTTTTGTCACAATTCCAAACATCCTCCTTTAGCCGTGCTTGGGACTGGCAAAGTGACCTAAAAGAGACACTAGAGTTACTTAGTATTACACTTTTTATGAATAAATTATTTTTCTCTTAATTTGGTTTGGTCCACTTATGGTGTCCTTATGTCCACTTAGGAGCCTACAACAAGTGACTGTAAAACATGAACATAAAAAAAAAAAAATGCACAATCTACATTAACAATCTAAATCACCCCCCTCCCCACACACACAAACACACACACACACACACACACACACACACACACACAGGCTGTACTGAGCCTTTGGTCAAAGCTCTCTATAGCAGGTTCAGCAAATGAGGTAGTTGACTTAAACGAATAAGCAGCTGATGTGCCAAAAAGCTGCAAAACATCAGGAAGCTGGTGTTTATAGCAAGCATCACCAGACAGCTTCAGTCCATATCAGATGCACAGGATGGAGTTAAGGGTCTGCAAGGACATCCCATTTCTAAGTTGGCTTTTTACCACACTCATCTGGCTGAATATTTTCTCGACTTCAGAATTAGAATGTGGCAGGTACAACGCAGACAGACAGCCATGGAAAGTTCTTGAAACATGTTAATATCAGCTGCATCCCTGAACTTCCAAATATCACCCCACAAGCCCAGTGAGTTTTTAAGTCTCATTCCATTTACTAAGATGGATGGTAGGCCTTTGCTTTACAATCTTGTCTATCCCACCAGGGGAGTAGCCAAGGAGCTTGGCTATTTCTTCTATTTCTCCAGGGCTTTTATTGTGCATTAGAGTTTCCTCCACATTGAAAGCTGACAAGTACTGCAATGCTTTGATGTTGTCTGGCAATCTCTCCCTCAACTCATTGAGGGAGATGGTGAAGGCTACACACCGCTGTCGGACATTGTTTTTATCCTCAGGCACAAGGTGGATCTCAGCTGCCTTTGACACAAAAAGGTAACCAAGGTACCAAGGTTTGGGACTGATGTGTCTGTTTATTGGCCCTTTGAGTACATCAACATTTGCCAGTGGATTCAGCACCCTGCTGCTCCCTGACTTGGTCAGTCTAACCAAGCTGTCAAGTCACCCTCAAAAGCCTTGATGGCCAACTGTACCTCATCCAGCACTGACTTTAAAAAACTCAGATACAATATGTTTTTAGGATCACTGTATATGGAGTATAAAATCCCAGCCATGTAGTAGTTATCTGTAAAGGTTTCTCCCCACAGTTGATGGTCTCATACATGGCCTTGTAGGCCTCTGCACTTTGGAGACACTGAAAACCAGTATTAAGTCTCTCTTACAAAGTACTCCACACTACGAGGGATGGTCTCATTGGAAGCATGACTTATAGCAAGCTGAAGAGAGTGGCACACACAGCGAATAAGAACGAGATCTTTGAGGCCATACTCCTTTTTCAGCACTTTATGGTCCCCATTGTTAACCCCGTCATAAGAGCCATTGTCAGATCCCGTCCCGAGGAGTTTCTCTGTTTTTAAGACACTTCTTGAGGAAAGCCTCAACAGCACAGGCAATAGATATGGCATCTCCTCCCTCCAACTCAACAAGCGCCAGAAATGTTGATACGATTGTCTGCTTGGTGTCACTAAAGTACCTTTTCACAACCCCCAGGTACTTAGAAACACATCCATGGACACATCGAGGAGGAGGCCACCTCACAAGACTAACAGTTAGCTTACTGCTCTAACCGTGGGTACTTCAGCCGGATTGGTGTCCTAATGTATTTTCTTGAGTGGGGTGTTATTGTGGAATTGGTTTTGAATTGAATTCGTAGCAGCATTAAAAAGTCTTAACTTCTTAAATGTAACTTCCTGAATCCTGCCGATACCCTCTGGGGCTCCTTTAGGGAGGTGTCCTACTTGACATGTCATTGCAAATTGTCCATTGGTTGTTTCAGGGGGTGGGGTTGTGGTCACTGTGATTGTCACATTTTGAGACATTGCTGTGGAGTAAAGTTTCTCGGCCTAAAGGAGCCCCCTAACAGCCTGGGGCCCAAAGCAGTTGCCTGCCTTACCATTTTACAACTTGAACCTCTGGTTCTGTGGGTCTGAATCTACAACGTGCGTGTTCAAAATGATCAGTTAAGAACAAACCTAGTTGCAATGTACTACAAAACTGTGACTTACTATGACATTTGGGGGCCCACACCAATTAAAGATATTATAGGTAATAGAAATGAGTAACCATGGGTTACAACCCCCCCCCCCCCGAACCTCCACTTTAACATTTGCATTGCCTTGAATGATTTTTGCAGTTAACGTACAGGAAGGGCAATGTTGTCTTTTGTCATATTGATGACAACTACGATGTTTTCTACTAAATATTTAACCAGCAATGTCAACCTATTGTATGTTCAAGCCCATATAGTGAAATTGACATGAAACAGTAATTGTCCCCCATTCAAAGTCATTTAGAAATATCCCATTCTACTTTTGACTATCATTATGGCTGCAGGCTCTGTTGTATAACAATGATAACAATGACTACGATGGGACCGAGTGACAGAGGTGAAACCCAGGAATAGATAAAAAGCACTTAGTTTCCTCTTTTCAGACTCTTACTTAGAGGCCAGGTGATCTTACTAAGCACTGCACAGACCTGTGGCAACTCTGAAACTCCCGAAGTGTCCTTTTTACCCTTAGCTGTCCCGCCAGCAATGCTCTTTCACAAACACGTATTTATTCGTCTGTGGGATACAGTAGATAAACAGTGCTATTCCAATGCTTTCAATTACAGCGAATGATAGTAGTCTGTCTGACAGCCCTACGCAGATATATAGGACACCATACCCTTTGCTAAGCTACAAAATTGAAATAAATATCACCAGTGACGGGTCATTTAAAAAAAAAAAAAAGAAAGATAAATCATCCCAATTGTGGCGTTATTAATCTGTTTTGCTATTTGAGGAGGTCAGATATTTCCAGTGTAGTCCATCATTTCAATGCCGGCCTCAACAGTGTGTGGAAATCTAGTTGACAGGCTTGTGTAGTGGAAGCTGCTTACGGTATGTCGTGAGAGAGGGAGAGAGGGTTCACGGCTCAGCCAAGTGGAATGAGCTCCACTGGATGCAAGAGTGTGACCGTTGCGTAACATGCAGCGTGAGTCACCGCCACGTGTGGATTGGACTGAATAAATGGAGTGGAGCGGCTATAGGATCGCTCAGAAGGCTTCTGCGCCCCACCCTCACCAACACATCCAGCGCCTTAGCCTGTCTGCTTCGTCTCCAAACACTGAGTGTGTGTGTGTGTGTGTGTGTGAACGTTCAGTCCCCTATTAATCATAAAAACCAGAGCACCGCTTGTTTGTGTGTTTTCAAACGGAGGACAGCACGCCACGGCTCCTCCGTGAGCATCCGGTGTTTGTGCAGCGAATGGCTTCGCTGCGAAGTCTCAAGGAGGGATGACTCTGTTTTTTTATGACTGCACACGTCAGGGATTGATTTAGGATGTGTAAAGACAACACTTAGCTCAAGTCCACTCATACTAACCCTACTAGGAGACTGTACCCGTCGCATTGCCTCGGCAAACGCGTCTTTTTTCCCGATGTTTTGGTGACTACTGAACTTATTCGACCTGATACCTCTCTGGTGTTTCCATGCGTCGCTATCGAAGCCCATCAAGCTCGGGGAACTACGAGCGCATCGATTCAGAAGACATCTCAGCCTCTCTCACTCGCTGCATTGGGCTTGTTGTGGCTCATTTGTAGTGATGTTAAAATGTCATCCATCCGTCTGTGAACCACAAATAGCAACCCTTTCAGCCTCTCTGGTGGTTCGCCTTTCCACAGGGTGCTGGCCTGACTGCTGTGGCGTGCAGAAGCAGGGAGGGGATAACCCAGGAGGGGATGGCCTGCTAAATGATTTAGTATGATGCGTGAGGTCTAGGCAGGCCGTGATTGGCTTACCCACATCCCGTCCTGCGTCGCTGCTGTTCCTCAGAGTTTTCGCCCGTTGGAGGTGTCAGTAACATTGACAAAGCCCAATAAACTGCACGTGTGACTCCATTTCCTGTAACAGAGCTGGCACGCAATGATACCATCTGGGCCAAGTGTGGTCCTGGAGAGAAACATCTGCGAGGTCAGCAGCGGTGTGGACCTGAAGCGCAAGCCCGGTTACACGCACGCACGCACGCACCCACGTGTGACTCGTCCTGTCCTGCAAAGTGTCATTTGCAAGTTCATTCTGAGCCACAGGATGGCATCACTCAAAAGACCGGCATTTCTTAGGAACGCCTGAAAACCTCAAAGGTTCCATTTGAAGCTGTCAGCATTTATCAGTGATCTGTAAGTGTGATTAATGATGGAGCGTCTGTCCCCCGTACTACTGAATCTAATAAGAATTGCAATAATAAGTCATTTACAATAACTGTGTGTGGGTCTCCAAGGCAGTTAGTTATGCAGTAGCTTAAAAATCATTGATTTACAAAGCGCAGGTTATTGGAAAAACATTGACTTGTTTTTTTTAATCTTTACCCAGCAATGCCAGAAGAGGACTGGCCACCCCTGTGAGTCTGGTTCCTCTCTAGGTTTCTTCCTAAATTTGGACCCTTCAAGGGAGTTTTTCCTAGCCCCACTGCGCATTAACTGTTACTTGCTCTTTGGGGTTTCAGGCTGGGTGTCTGTCAATGCACTTTGTGACAATTGTTGATGTTAAAAGGGCTTTGCTAGATACATTTGATTGATTGATTTGAATGATTGCCCAAACTCAACCTCCACAGGCAGAGTTCCACAGGTTCCTTCCTTCGACTTTGAAGACTTTTTTGTTTGATCCCTTTCATGGCTCCAGCTAGTTGTATGGATTATTTTTTAATAACAAAACAGAGAGTCTGAAAGACAGTTGTCATGGTCATGGTCTACTTTCCTTCTTCATTCGTTTGGTGATGTCAATGCGTTCCAAACGTCAAGCAGTCATTGCCTGCAAAGGATTCTCGACAAATAATTAAAAATGAACATTTTATTCATGATTGTGTTAATATGTCCAATTACATTAGAGCGCCTGAAATAAGGGGACTGTATGAAATTGGTTGCATTTCCTAAACGCTTGATACCAGGTTCTCCGTTGTTTCATTTCAAATCCATTTTGGTGGCGTACATATTATGAAAATTGTGTCAGTGTCCAAATATTTCCGGGCATAACTGTATATGGTATGGAAATAACTGAACAAATGAAATGGATTTAACAAGGACTAAGAGGTGCCTCAGCTCACTTTTTTGTTTTGCACTATCAGAGCGACTTGATGAATAATGGAAATGTGTGGTAGTTTAATGCACTTCCATTAAACTGAGTACACCATGCTGAGTGCTACCACTGGGCTATCATCAGGGCAATTAAAACGTGAAAGCAAAGGAATGCTGGGAATAAGGTACAAATCCATACTGAGTGCTACCACTGGGCTATCATCAGGGCAATTAAAACTTGAAAGCAAAGGAATTGTTGGGAATAAGGTGCCAATCCATACTACAAATGTTATCCTCTTCAATGGCTATAGAAGTTGTTTTCTGTTTTCCCAGTTGGGTCGGGAATGTTTCCCAGTAGAGGTCTATGAATGGAAAAAATGAAAGGGTAAAATGACCCCCATTTGCAATGGTTAAGCCGATCTATCCCCAAAATGTCTGTCAGGCCTAGCACATTACCTTGGGATAGCATTCAAGTCACTCCCCAACACTGAAGCAGGGAATCTTCTCCGGGGGTATTAGATGCAATCATATTCAGCATTCACAGTTAATTGTTGCTCTGCTTTGTCTGTAAACAATATGATACATAAGAATGACTGTTGTCCTTGGATACCCATAATGCTTTTCTGCATCTCACTGGACATGACCTTACTCCAAGTACACATGGAACGCCACGTTTTGAACCATTAGTTCCCTGCCTGTATGTTTCTCTGTTACCTGCAGTCGACCCTGTTTCAGAAGGGAGCTTCTGGGTGCGACGGTTCAGGCACTTCATTCAGTAGGCCAGATAGACCCCTCACAAAAAGACCACACAATAGTCCTTAAACTATTTTCTACAATGTTACATTTTATGCGGTTGAGTTAGAAAATGGCCAATGTATCCCCAATGCATGTTTATGAATTACACAAACTTAGTTGTCTTATTTTTCTGTCTAATTTTTGTGTTTCCCGACTCACTTCATCATTAGTTTTAGAATGCAGTACATGAGTTGGGTGACCAATGCTTATTAATGGAGAAAAACTGCTTAAAGAAAGAATATTGATATGACTAACCCCTATTTTTTCCGTTGATTTATACACTATAATTACGATACTAACGTTTCCGGTATTTGTCTGTATAAGACCAGCCTAATAGTTTACATACCTGGATTGTGGTTTGGTTCTGTTCAACATAGTCCTGTATCACAATTGAAACTCCTGAATGCTCTCTGAAACCCCTGAATGCTCTCTGAAACTCCTGAATGCTCTCTGAAACTCCTGAATGCTATCTGAAACTCCTGAATGCTCTCTGAAACTCCTGAATGCTCTCTGAAACTCCTGAATGCTCTCTGAAACTCATGAATACTCTCTGAAACTCCTGAATGTCTGCTTTTCTTTTTTTACTTTCAGTTTGCTGAAATCAACTGTACTAAATAATCTCAGTCCAAAAATCATCATATGTTCAGTTTGGCAGTCATTTAGGGAGAGACACTAATATTTCAAACTGATATATAGCTTTTTTCCTTGTCATAAGAGGATTGAATGTGATGGCAAAGTCAAAAAGTACAACTTCTCTTTCATGTGCCGTACAGGAATAGACCCCCAAAGGCCAGTCGGGAACAAATCACCTGCAATACATTATGGATGATATTCAAAAATATTCACCGACCACAGTGTATTGGCTGCCATTCAGAAAGTATCTATTCTGGGGCTAGTCTCAGGGAAGCTACTGAAGTCAGCTTACAAAGACGAGCTGTTCATTAGTGTCACTGAAAGGGTTCTCAGTAACTTTGGCAAGTCTATAAGCACAGGGCCTACTTGAAAATGAATATTTACTGTTATATGGCTTTCTTATATGATTTGTTTTTTATATATCATTGCAGGGTTAAAAACATTATTACTGAAATACATGGAGCCAGTGACAATCGTTTCAGCCAATCTAATAGGATTTCTGATTCCTTGACTGAGATACACCCAAGATATTTCTTGCAAGAATGAACACAGGTCTGTAGAGAGCAACTTGGACTGGGTTAATGGAGACAAAAGGTGGATTGAGCCTAGCGCTGACTCACAATGTAATAAGTAATCTGAAGAGATAATTGCACGATTGATTCAGACAAGTATGGACGTTAATGGAATCCATTTGTTAGATTAGTGGGCTTATCTAAAATGGCTCTCCACAGGCATTAAGCCCTAACATTAAAAGTTACTTATGAGATTTCTAAACAGAGATAACTATACACTTTGTGAGCATGATAGTGTATAAAACATGACCGTGTATTAGTTCTCAGAAGTATTCACTCCCACTGGACTACTCCACATTTATTGTGTTAAAACATTATGTTAAAATTGAGTTTTCAGCCACTGATCAACTCAAAAATGTCCATGATAATCTCTTGTTCTAAATGAATTTCAAATACAATACAGAAATTAATTGATTTCAGAAGTATTTACCACCAATGATTGTTAGAGGAAAACTTTGCAGCAATTAGAGTCAGAAGTTCATTTGGATAAGTCTCCCCACACTGCAGCAAATGTTACATAATATGTCAGACATAGCACTTAGCAATGAAGGTGTCATCAAACCGTAGAATTTTCTCCTTCTTCGCCTGAGAGTCAGGCACATGCCCTCTGGCAAACTGTAGCAGAGAGTCGGTGTGCCTTGTTTCATTTTTGCCGTTCCCATGAAAGACACTTTGGTGAAGCACTCGAGCTGTTGTTTCAGTAGGCACATTGTCTCCCAGCTCAGCCAAGGAAGACTGTCACTCCTTTAGGCCTCTTGTTGGCCTCCCTGACTATGGCCATTCTCCAGAGTGTGGAGAGTCACAGTTCTACCTTCATCTCGCAATTTCTTGCTAATGGACCTTAGTGTTCTCTGGGGATTTTAGTGCCTTGGAAAACATTGGATTTCATGTTGTAGCACAATACCATTTTTAAAAGTCCAAGGGGGTGAATCATTTTAAGAGCCACCGTATGTGCCACTGGATAAAACATATGTGGTCAAAATGACCAGTTGCTTAGTTCTGGACTTGACTGCAAAAGCAATTCACCTCCATTTCTATATGTACATTTCAAGACTCCCCTGCCCAGAATCCTTGTTTTCACCACGCTCTACTACTCCTGCCAACATGATTATTTGATGCTATGGTCTCAGTTTTCCCGTTAGCCTTTAGTGAATACAATCTGACACTAAATAATTTAGCCGGTGACAGATTGCAGGTAGAGGCAGCTGTCCGCGGCGCCCTCGATATCTCAACAGCTCCGTGTCCAAGTGGCTATAGACGCAGCGAGGTCTCAGGCTGCTTGCTGCGGTCCTTTCTCCCCAGGATCACAGCCATGGAGGAGCTCCAGAGGACCCTGGACAAACGGTACGACGGCAAACCCAGGAAGGTGAGGTTCAAGCTGGCCTCGTCGGTTAGTGGGAGGGTGCTGAAACATGTGTACGAGGATGGCCAGGAGGTGGACAGCCCAGAGGAAAAGTACCCCCACAGCTTCCACAGCCACAAGACGCCCAGACACCTAGAGATGGGACAACTGTGTGGCTTCCAGGAAGAGCAGGACCAGGGCTCGGTCCCTCCTACAGGACTGATGGCCCAGAGGATCAATGTCTACAGAGGCGGGGCTAACTACAGAGCCTCTGCCAAGAGCGAAGCGCCAGACGGCGATCCCAACGTGAGTAGCTGTGGCTTGGTTGAAATGTGACGCTATGGGGAATGTTCCATTTTATTGTAATACCCAAGTCTTATGCGTGGTTCGGGATGTTAGATTAGATCTTAGAATCGTTCTCTCCCTGCGAGTAGCTTGTCAATGAATCTCGAAATGCCCCCGAGGTGAATGGACCAGACCAACCACGAGTAAGACTTTTTCTCCGTTAAATGAACAGGACAACTTAAAATGTTTTATTAATATTTGCCCATCCCACAACTATTTTAGAGGAAAACAATGCAAAATATATGTTTGTCAGTATTTGCGAACACTTCTTTACCCATATTTACTACATAATATGTTCTGGTGTAACTACAGTAACACTACCCATTAATAACTGGCAGAATCTTATGATGTATTATAACTTGCAGTGTTTTTTTTCAAGTAGAGCCGTCGAGCTACAGCCTGTTGGAATGTGATGAAGGCAAGGGCAACATAATATTTTGGTTTTATGCTGTCATTTTGCCAACCTCAATGGGTGTACAATATTGAAGCCATACAGCCATAAAGTATCAGCTCATCAGATAACAGTCACATCTTCAGTATTTCATTTACTGGAGGCAGTCAAGAGAAATTACTCCACTGTCTACTTTTATCACTGTGTCATATTTTTCAAAATCACCTTTCAAGGAAAGACCGCTGAATAAATCATGAGGGAGGTATAACACAGGCCCATAAACTGTTTGTGATATTTGCCAACATTTATAAAGGCCTTCTGAGCGTTGTCACGTTATGTTTGCTGAACAGCAAAATTCAGACACTCAAAAATAGGCAGTAAGACATAGAAAACAGGCTTTTCTTACTTTATCACACTGGCCGTAAGCACTAAACCTCTAACATATACTTCGGTCTGTCTGAATCAACACTTTCACACTGTCCCATTCAGCATTATCCTTTTGGTTGTCCTCTAGTCCTCAGTATTGGACTTTGGGAAGATTATCATCTACACCAGTAATCTGCGGATCATCCGGGCCCCCCGGGGTGAAGGAGATGCCGGCAGGCGTCCTCAAACCTCAGGGGGAGCAGACAAGATTTCACAGGGACGTGACAGGGGGGCCAGGAGGAGGCCGAAAGCCGTCTGTCCTCATGGTGTGGAGCAGAACAACAATCCACAGGACAAGGTAATAGGGACTGACTTGACCACCTACAGTGATGCTATTATCTGTCTGTCTCTCCCACTAATCGCAATCTTCTCTCTCTCTCTCTCGCTCTCTCTCTGTCTCTCTCTCTCTCTCTCTCTCTCTCACCACATTGTCTCCCTCTGACTGCCGACTGTGCACAGAAACTGATGACTACTCAATTTTTCTACTCCTGCGGCAGCTGCTGCCACTTACGAGCTAAGATGCTCTCGGTAATTTCCCATGGTCACCCCTTCATCTCTCTTTCTATCTTTCCTTAAAAACTTAACAGCCCAGCCTCTTTCTCTCACTGGGTTTCTGCCTCCTCACAGAATGTGTTTTTCTCTTTTCTCTCTCTGTTGCTATTTTTTCACTTGTAAGTGTGCCATGTCGGTTGGAATCACCAGAAACGAGTGTGGTGTCAGTGTTCCCTGGTGATTTTAGCAACGCGTGTGTCCCCGCTTGTCTGCCCGCAGCAGGACGCAGCTTCCGGCTGCCAGCATTGTGGTGGCTCAGGATGCGCCCCCTGTTCCCTGTGCCACGGCAGCAAGCTGTCAATGCTGGCCAACCGCTTCAACGAGTCTATCAGTGATCTGCGATGCCAGGCCTGCTACCCTGACGGACTAGAGAGGTGCCGGTCTTGTGCCCAGTGATGCCTCCACCACTGGCTGTATGCAGGCCCCATTGTCTGCCTTGCCTGGAGCGAAGACACTGTAATACAAAATGGTTACGACCGGAATAGAGGCCAAGTTTCAGCAAGGAGTCACTGTATGTGTTTCAGCACGGAGTCACCATATGTGTTTCAGCAAGGAGTCACTGTATGTGTTTCAGCAAGGAGTCACTGTAGTGTTTCAGCACGGAGCCACTGTATGTGTTTCAGCACAAAGTCACTGTATGTTTCAGCAAGGAGTCACTGTATGTGTTTCAGCACGGAGCCACTGTATGTGTTTCAGCACAGAGTCACCATATGTGTTTCAGCAAGGAGTCACCGTATGTGTTTCAGCAAGGAGTCACCGTATGTGTTTCAGCACGGAGCCACTATTTGTGTTTCAGCAAGGAGCCACTGTATGTGTTTCAGCACAAAGTCACTGTATGTTTCAGCACAAAGTCACTGTATGTTTCAGCAAGGAGTCACTGTATGTGTTTCAGCAAGGAGCCACTGTTTGTGTTTCAGCACGGATTCACTGTATGTGTTTCAGCACAAAGTCACTGTATGTTTCAGCAAGGAGTCACTGTATGTGTTTCAGCAAGGAGCCACTGTTTGTGTTTCAGCACGGATTCACTGTATGTGTTTCAACACAAAGTCACTGTATGTTTCAGCAAGGAGCCACTGTTTGTGTTTCAGCAAGGAGTCAGAATCCCTTTCATGAAAGGGACTGATGCTTTGATATACGTTCAGCTGGTGAAATCCTGGTGAACGGTGTGCAGTGAACACTGCATAATGAAGACAACATAATCAGTTTTTGGTATGACCCGGCCCGTCCGAGTCTCAACATAGATAACAGGAACATCTGACTGCTGTGGCGACTTATCATTTTAATTAAAATAACGTAAAACCAGTGCATTTTATTTTATCCACAAGGGGAAGACATTCTCTCATCCCCAAATTCACCAGAGAGAAAACGGCTTCTATCTCCCAAATGATGTACAAGGGTAAATTATGCTTTAATTTTCACAAAGCTTAATGGGCAAGAGCGAGAGAGCAAAAAAAGAGAGAGCTAGAGAACCTTCAATAAAGGATGGAGAGGCTCTGGAGTTGCAATGAACTAGTTCTTTATCTTCCTGGTTCTGAGGTAATTGCTTAAGAGTGGTCTTGGCGAGAATTAATAAAATGTACTCCAGCCTTATGCTCCCTCTATTAGTCAATGAAGGAATTAACTTACAGGCATTCACTTTGTAAAACCTTTTATTACTGGAGATTAAAAAAATGTTTACGAGTGTTTCCAAAAATATCACTATGATAACTTTTCTGAAATGAAGCTGCTGCAGGTGTCTTTCTGGATTTAATAGCTGAACACACACATCAACACAAAGTCATTATTGCCTCTCTTCTATGAAAACGCTGCTCTCGTTCATTGCCTTTCCAATCCTTTGTGTGTGTGTGGGTGGGGGGTGTGGAAGGGCTGCAGCAGGAGAGCCTGAAGACAGTGCCTTTACAGAAATCTCTCCTGCGGCACGGACAGCCATTGCTGCCATAATACTGTGGCATTTAACCCAGAGCCTTTCATATTAGCAACGGAATAATGGTGCCTGGAAATCTCTGATCCGACGGCAGAGGTATGTGTGTCTTCCCGAACAGTGCGCTGCTCATTTAACATTCCAAGTTATCCCAGTTCATCGGAACATTCATGAATAATTTCCAGTCATTATATGGAGTTGTTTTCCCCCCAAAATGTACCCTATTTATAACTCTCGACATCTGATTACATCTATATGCTCTATACATTCTCAATTATCTAAACTATCTATATACATGAGTGTAAAGGTGAATATATGAACGATCACAGCTTTGCTTATCACTAGAGATAACAAAATAGTGTAGCTTATGCACACACGAAACAAACCTTCAAAATGCCCATGACAGTATGGTTTTACACATGCAAAACCAGGCTCGGATCAGGTAACAGTGTGGAGACTTCTGTACGAGAAGCACTGTTGGAAGTGGCTCAATAAAACTTGGCTCAGACAATTTTCTCCAAAGGAAATCATTGGGCCTTGCAGTGTGTTTGCTGTGATGGTGTTCTGAGACTAACAAGACCCAGAACAAAGCATGTTTGTTATTTGCTGTAAAACCACCACTTTGTCCGTATTGGTCCAGCAGCTGCCGCTTTCATTAGATTGACCTCTGCTCCATCTCTTGTTTCTCCCCGGTGGTCTTCCGAAGATCTCGGCAAATCAGAGCAACGGAAGAGCACAATCAATAATTCAACTCTGAGAACAAAAAACACAGCGCACCCTTAATTATTTGTTGTATAAGAGGTTTATGGTGTTGGGTTTATTGTTGGATGGTATAAACTATGACATGTCTGGATGCTGTAATTGGATGAGCCCATGCAGCTGTGAACCTGGAGACTTCACTAAGGATGCAGATGATGGGACCAGATCTATCACTTCAGAACTGACTCTTCTGTGTTCGGACGCTCTTTGGTCGATGCAGTGTTTCTCATTCGTCAGAAGTATGTGTCTGTGAAAGTAGAAAGTGCACACACGTCTTAGCAGTTGAGAAAGGTACTCTGAACCTTTCAAGGATTCAAACAAATCAAGTTACCTTTCGGAATCTACAGAATGTCAAGGCTAAAAGCTGATCTTATATCTGAAACTAGGCACTATAAATCCACTTCATTTTAAAATGCAAAAAAAAAGGAATGTAGTGAAGCCTGTCAGACTGGAATTCAGCCTTGAAGTGCTTGATTTTCATACAACCAACTTTGTCTACTTAGGCAGTTTCATTTGCTCCAAATGTCAACAAGGGGCCCCGGGAGACAGAGGGTAGCGCCAACGTTTTGACAGGCCCCTTGATGATGTCAGAATGAGAACGGCGGGTGAGATCAGAGGGCTAGTCCGCTACCGGTCTGTTGTTTGTGCTTAGCAGCTTGAAAGGTGGTCATATTCATGAACCTCTCTCTGTGCAACGCAGCGAGCACTACGATCGCCTTGAACGGTTAGCGCATAACCGCCGGCAATGCAGCATTTGTTGTCAGAACGCCAAGTTTCCGTGAATCCAGTTACGAGACACAATACCGCTAACGGTGAGGTATTTTGTTGTTCGTGAACATCCAGGCATGGAAAATATCGTGCAGATGGCAAGGTCCCCGATGTCTCCTCAACTCATGAACATCAACGTGTTATAAGGATCATTTAGAATATATTACAGGACAGTACTTCTAGCTACTATCAATATTTAACTTATTCTATAGAGTTATTTGGAATCAGGGCTACATGGCTGGGAAAATAACACAAAGGTCATACTGCAAATGGAATTGCCAATGTGCAATTCATATTCCCCTTCAAAAACGGATTTACGACCGCAGCATCTACAGTGTTTCCTTATTATGAGAACGGTACTTGAATGTCTTCGCAGATAAACAGCGTGTATCTGAATGTCTCAACGTGGACGGCCGTCAGGCGTCGTCTTTTCCGAGGACACACCACAAACTGAGTTTACACAGCACACACGATATGTGCTGAGGGACACTGGATAAACACAAAAAACTGAATCAAATAACACTATCTTATATCAGATTTGGCATGAATTGCTTCCCTCATATCTATTGTGGACTTCTGTCAACCTGCAAGGCCAGTTATTTCACTTAGTCGGTAATCGCCGACCAGACCTGAAGTCCATTGAGACCTTTGGGTTATTCAAATATCACTAGAGTGTCAGCAAGGGGAAGCTCTGCACCAAGCAGACCAATCTGATAAAGACTCTAGTTTAAATTGGCTTGTTTGATATCTAGATCAGGAGTGCCATAGTTGTGTTTTTGTTTGCGTTGGTGAAGATGAATTTGTCTGTGCTGTCAAAACAATAGCTCCATTGCCCGGCAAGGATTTAAATGCCAACTCGCAACTGTTCGTTGGGTTAATGTTAAGTGATGATATGGTACCTTCGTAAAGACACTAAAATCCATGCGTTTTATTCACTGTGATCGCAACCGTGTCTGCTTTGGTGAGACCACTTACTACATTAAGTATAGAGGAGGCCATCAGCGAGAGCAAATTAGATGGACACAACAGACTTTCCTTTGAAACCACTTCGCTATAAAGTCATGGAAAATGGAAGCCCACTCAGAGGAATGGGAATCATGGAGTGCAGTCATTTTCACCGTCGATGTTGAAAAGAGAGGCTACTGTATGTAATCTTCTTGTTAGCACACAGTACCGCTGCCAGCTGCTTTCCTCTGGTGAGCCTATCTCGGCAGCAACACCTCCGCCCGCCTCCTCTGTGTCCAGAGTCAGCATTCAATGAACTCGGGCCATTTACTGATATTTCTCAGGCCATTGTCAATAGATTGGATTTCCTAACTCTGTGTAGGTCAGGGCACCGCGTGGTCCCAGGAGAATGGCGGAGAGCTGGAATGTGACGCTTGGCCTTCAAAGGGAGCCGCTCTCCACGAGCTCACCGGGGAGTTCGCTAATCGCTCAGAGCTCCTCTACAAAGGAGGCACCGAAGCATTTTGCTGACACACACACAAAACACAGTGGGCAGGCAGCGTGGACGTGGTAATTGATCGATCGTTCAACGGAGACATTAAGGGCTGCGGTAATCTGGAGTTGGTGTGCGTCAATGGGGCTCTCCGGGGCTGTCTTTGTGAATGGGAATGGTTAAAAGAATAATTTATGGAATTTTAGGAATTTGAATGAAGTCTCCTTTTCTGGGAAGATTGAGAAAAAGCTTGTGAAGACAGATTTGTTTTGTAGCCTTGTCCACATATCCCCATTTACTGTACAGAGAATTTAACACAACGTAGGCTGTGATAATTGAGGCCGTCATGGCAGCCATTTTGTTTGATGTACATGTAGAAATGAAAGAGATAGGAACACACCGTAATGGTACAGGCTGGTAATGCTAGCACAATTTCTGATGCCTTTCATGGTGTTTATCATCACTGAAATACCTTTCATGTCTGAGGGGTTTTGGCTGAGTAGCAGGGGATACACATAATAAACGTACAGTACAGGAATACCTCTTGGGATCATTAGAGGCAGATCACACCATGCATGTCACATTCACACCATACATGTCACATTCACACCATGCATGTCACATTTACACCATACATGTCACATTCAGACCATGCATGTCACATTCACACCATACATGTCACATTCACACCATGCATGTCACATTCACACAATACATGTCACATTTACACCATACATGTCACATTTACACTCAAATCTCCCAGCACTAACTCTAGCCTAATAGGACAAGACTAATCATTCCTTCAGCCCACTCTTCCTAATAGATGAACCATTGCCCTGACACCAACTTCAGCCTTCGTTTTATCTGTCGTGTGAACAAAAAAAAGAAGCCGGTCAGAAGGCAGATCAAAGCTGTGCTATTTGAGTAAACTTTTAATGAGGGCTTCCAAAGGCTAATTAATCTGAGATTTTAATTGCGGCGATATATTTGGACAGACGTGTGTGGGATTCCTGGGGCACTGGCCAATCATCCCTGCTCATATTGTTGATTGAGCAGAGGCATAGAGTTCAGGGTGCCTTTGTCCCCTTGTGTCCAGGGCTGTGGTCTGATGGCGCTTCATTAGTTCGGGAGAGCTCCTCTCCCCTCAGCCTGAAGTATGTGCAGCTTCATATTCTTTTTTATTGTTTATTTTTTAAACTATTTGCAACACTAATGTCATTTGCTGGGTACATTGCTCCATAATGTATCTGGGAAAGTGACATCAGTGATGATTTTTTAAACAACACAAAAGTATATCGGGGACTAATCCAGGTAAGAATGCATAAAGATGATATCTTATTCATCATTCAGGGGTTGTTTCTTTTGCTGTCTCAATGTGCCACGAATGGCAAAGTGTTTCATGTCCCTATTTACTGATAGAAGTCATCCTGTCATTATGTACAAGCTGTGAAATGATGATGCGTCTGTATTACTAAGATCAGATGGGACTGGTGTGGGATGGGTGGAATCCATTTATATTCCAGTAAATACAGCAAGAACACTGACATTGCAATTCCTTTCAAGGCTTTTCAATGATGAAGAGTTGACTTTGGAATTTGTGCTGCTTTCTGACTTGACTGGAATTGAAAGAGAACTGAGCTGAACTCAAGTGGTGTTGGTCCACTGTGAGTCGATGCAAATCCCAAGTCAGTTAAGTGACTCAAAAGGGAACCATATGATGACTTGTATTTTACACAGCATAGCAATGGACCTGTACTCACTACATGCAACTCAGAGGTCATGAGATGTTATTAATTCAGGCCAACCATGCAAGTAAGACTAATTACAGCAGAAATGTGGGACAGTGTGGTCGCTAACTGATTTAATGATCTGTTATTTGACTCAAGTAAGCAGACTGCATGACAATCACATTCATTATTGTTCTCTTGAAATGAACTAATTACATTACCTGTTTCTGCTTTTCTTCATCAATGCCATCATGCATAGCGTGTTTTGCTAATATTTAATAATCAATTCATTTCTTGTTTCAGGCCCATTAACTCAACTGATTAATTTTAAGATTAACAATATTGTTTAGATGTGACCTGTAACCATTAAAAAATTATCGTTCCTCATGATCACATCTGTCTGTATTACACTAAATTATACTAACAAAAACCTACAATCAACTACGCAACAATCAATCTCCTGCTCCAGGTTGCCATTGCATGTTTGTTGTAGAGAGTTAGGCTGCAGGTCTGGATTGAAGATAATGTATTCAGCAGGGCAAATACGGTCAGTCCTGCATTCAGGTACGAGTTAGTCACACTTGCGTAAAACCCCCACATCAACCTGATGCATATTTACATTGCATTACTACTCCAAAGTTCGGAACTGATTTCATAAGCTGCCATTGACCACGAGAGAAAAACATACTTGTTTTTGTCTTTCCACCACTGACATTCAGCTTTTCTCATGTGACCGCCCAACTCTCTTTCTGCGTTTCAAATATGAATTTCCTCAGACTAATGCTCTATTGGCCTGTTGTGTGAAAACATTCATGAATATGAACTCATAGTTATCAAAAATCCACAAACACATGAAAGGCTACCAACCCATCATTCTGTCTCCCGAAGAAAAACAGGTCTAGTTCCCTAAGAATCATTAGCAAGTATTTGTGCAGCAGGAGTGCAGACAAATTGACAAAGCCACAGTGTTGGTCCCAACCAAAGAGCACCAGTTCTGCCATGGAGGGCAGACACTCGCTGAGCTAAAACTAAATATGTGGTCTCCATCTCTACCACGGCGTCCCGCTGTGTCAACCAACAGCCGTGTGTGGTCAACCATGCAGATTCTAGGGCTGCTAAAACTCTTCACAGTTAAATGTGAGCTGAGCTGAGAAGATGAAAGGAATATTTTACCTTATCTTTTTTATTTATTTGGATACATATATCTAATGCTGTTGCATCATCCACTATCTAATGCTGTTGCATCATCCACACAGGATTATTTCAGTGCTATAGTATCATCCATCCATATATATTTTAGTGCTATAGTATCATCCATATTTCTTTTAGTTCTATAGTATCATCCACACAGGGTTTTCTTAGTGCTATTGTATCATCCATACATGTTTTAGTGCTATAGTATCATCCATACAGGTTTTAGTGCTATAGTATCATCCATCCATATTTATTTTAGTGCTATAGTATAATCCATACAGGATTTAGTGCTATAGTATCATCCATCCAGGTTTCTTTTAGTGCTATAGTATCATCCATGCAGGTTTCTTTTAGTGATATGGTATCATCCATACAGGTTTCTTTTGTGCTATAGTATCATCCATGCAGATTTCTTTTAGTGCTAAATTATCACCTATACAGGTTTCTTTGAGTGCTATGGTATTATCTATACAGGTTTCTTTGAGTGCTATGGTATTATCCATACAGGTTTCTTTTAGTGCTATGGTATCGTCCAGATATATTTATGTTGTGTTGAAGTAAACAACCTCAAAACTAACCTGATGTTTCCGATCATTACCCTCCACAGCTCAATGTCTGGGACATAATAGTTTCCTTTAGTGCTATAGTGTCACCCATACAGGTTCCATTATTTAGTCTTATGTAATACGTGATACATTTTACTGTATACAATAACACACAATCTTAATCGTTCCCATGCTGGATTGTAGTCTGCAGTCCCATTTAATGTTGCACACTGTCCCTTTTAATGTTGCACACTGTCCCTTTTAATGTTGCACACTGTCCCTTTTAATGTTGCACACTGTCCCTTTTAATGTTGCACACTGTCCCTTTTAATGTTGCATATTGTCCCTTTTCATGTTTCACACTGTCCCTTTTAATGTTGCACACTGTCCCTTTTAATGTTGCACACACACTATAGTACTTGTTTCCCCTTATAAATATCCCCTTCCTCCTTAACCATTTCCAATCTTCATGTAAAACATGTAGGCAGCTAAAACATTTATATGAAGTTTATATGGCTACAGACAGTAAAATATCATTGCTTCACACAATTATATACTGAAAAAGGAATTCACATTTGTTATTTACGGACAAAAATATTCTTAATTTGTTAATACTGTACATGCTAGCTAACAACTACACAACCTATTGTACCTGCTTAATTATTCATGTCCCCTGTGTTTTATGCTGTAAATGTATATTTTACCGAAGAGTTTGCATAATTAGGACAGGACACAATTTCATGTACGTATATTGTAGTTTCTTTTATCAGGTAGGTAATGTGCGTTTGTTAAAGTGACGTTGCAATTTAGTTATGACTGTTTATTTCGTTATTTCTTTCCCAGTGTGCTCCAAAACATACACAATAATCCACTAGCCAAAAGTAAGTACACCGTGGCAATTTATAAAAATGTTACCAGAAAGGTAACATGCAACATTACATGTTGTTTTTTATCATGGCCTTCTCATGACTATTAATAACATTGTCTTAAATTAGTAAGAAACATACAGTTGCAATCCTGGCACTAAATGCACTCCATTTAGTTTTTGCCAAATGCTCCTCTATCCTTTTCACACCCCATTTACTGATCATTAGAGCAGAATCATACGGTCTTGAATTTCTAAATCATTTTTATTTTTCCTTTCTTTTGGAACAGTTTAATGACCGCACCGGTGATGTTAAATAAAACAGTATCTGAGCCGTCTCTAAGAGGAGAGAGGGGCCAGTTTAGACCATGCAGAAGGTTTACTTTACAACACATTGAAGTCCAATGGTGGCCAGAGAGTAGCGAGCAAATTTACTGTGAGGTAAACAACTTTGTAATTAGAGTCATTGATCTGTGGCCCGGTGGACCATGACAGGGTTCTGTCTGCTTAGCCAACATTCTATCAATCCAGTTTCCATTATATTCAGTTGTTTCTATGTTGTCGGCTCAGAAATTATGAAGGATTTGGATTTCAGATGTGGATAATTGCAGCAACGCTATTAACTTTGTTCCCTCAGGCAAGCAGAGTTGTGGAATACCCACGTGAGTAAAAGCACATGCTTAGATAATAGCTTCCCATTTGCATGTCTGGGGAAAAATGCTGTCATTCTGTGATCTCAATTATATATGTCTGTATTAGTTTCCTGAGCATGCATTGTCATATTACTATGGGTATTTTAATACATATACACAATCTTTATATTTATTTATATTATTGGGGAGTTTTTTCTTTTTACAGTACGTAACTTGACCTACTAGCAATAAGACACAATTTTCTTTCCAGAATGAATATCGTGTGTATGTGTTGGTTAACACAGTTGTACTCACTACTGTGTCACTCAGAATAAGGGCGTCAACTAAAATGTAAAAACGTAAATTTTCAGCTCCATGTCTGCTGGTATGGGTGTAACTAAACGATTGTCCAACCCATAGGCGCCGTCTGAGTTGGGTGCTTTTGTAAATCTGGCTGCAATATAAAATTAACATCAGAAATGATCCTGCTTTTCCAACCATTTCAGCGGACAGTTCATTACTAGTTGACCCCAATACGGGCCTGAATAACATGAAACCACTGTATTAATAACACATGCAAATTCATGTAACACCCTAATATTTCAAACCAACATGGTATGTGATTACAGGAGGTATTTCTGACCATTTTTTTATTGTTATGTGGTAGAGTTTTTCTGACTCTGTTAACAGTCTTCCCATCCCATTGAAGTGACAATAGTTCTCCAGTCTTATGTTACAAACTCATCCCATTGAAGTGACAATAGTTCTCCAGTCTTATGTTACAAACTCATCCCATTGAAGGGACAATAGTTCTCCAGTCTTATGTTACTAACTCATCCCATTGAAGGGACAATAGTTCTCCAGTCTTAAGTTACAAACACATGGGTTACATACTAGGCTTCTTGACTGTTTTGGCTGATGTTAGCGGGATCCCTCAAATCATCCCTTCTGAGTTATGGAGTTCAGAGGCAGTTCTTCTGTCTTCAATGCATCGCTCACGTCTTCTGGACTGAAAGAAGAAAAGTAACATGTTATGAAATATACATTGGATTACTGGAAAGTCAATACCTTCCATGCTATCATAGTTTCCATTGAAAAATTGCCCTGAGTGAGCAATAGTTAGGGTGCATGGTGCTCTGAATTAAATTCCTGGTAATATAATAATAGCCCAAAGAGCTGAGGGAGACTTCCATCATGTGGACATTTGCAGGCTGATCTGTGGGGTTTATAATTTAACACTATCAGCAGTGACGGCCCCAGTACCCAGGGAAAAAAGGCCAACACAAATCCTGTAGCTAGTCCCAAGGGAAAGGTATTCTGAAGTAAATGAAAAAACTCTACATACAGTAACCACAGAGATCTAGGCTACCGCTGTGAGTCGCACAATATTGTTTTGAACACAGTTTGGAAGGCTGAAGCCAGGCTGAAGTTTCGACTGTATTGACCAAAGACATTTAAAAATCACATCCCATTCAAATCTAGCCCAAACGGCGGTAATCTTACCATCATTATTAGTACTATCTGTTTTTGTGTATGAAGAGAATTGTGGCGGCCAAGCGGATACATTTTTTTGTTTGGCAACAGACCTACTGATCTTTATGTTACCATATTGGCATAGCATGTACATGCTGTGACTGCCATGAGATAATGTGTCTAATAATACAGGCTGTTAGCAAGACAGCAAATGTTAGCCAACACTAGCGAAACGTCCTTGGATGGGCTGTGGTAAACGCAACTCTTTGAATCCACATCTGACGCAATGATGTCTGTATTCATTAAAATATTGTGGTAAACATTTCAGAGGGAATTTTAACATTACCCAAAAACATTTCATGAAGAAAATCTCAGTAATCCTACAGATCCAATACTAAAGGGATATCACTTTCAAAAATGTTAGTATTATGTATAAATACATGACAGCATATTGTAATCATTGTTAAGTTGATTTGTGCAAAATATTTTCTAGTGCTCAGGCTAAATATAAATGTTTGTTAGATCTGATTTTATCACAGGCTTCCAGTCATTCTCCTCACAAATGTGTCTTTGTATAATACTGACTGTCAATGCTGAATCGCTAGGGCAATAACCAAATTAACTGGCCAAATTTTTCTGCCAAATCATTCCTATCTAGTGTCAATGGAGCTACACATTCATACCAGCACAAGGCTTAAAAAGACATTGGGAGGATGTTGAGATGTCTGGCAAAAAATTGATTTTCCTCAGTATGATATAATCCTCTAATCTGATTCATACAATGTTACTATTGCTCTCACTGGCCATTTGAATGAACAATTCTTGATAATGTACCTATTAAGACTCTAAACGGTTATGGTAAGACACAACACATTTACAGTCTTTGGACTTATCTGCAAAGACGTTTCATTTGTTGATTATTACATTACTATGTTTATTACATATTTCTTTGAAGCGTCTGTTTTCCAGCCCCACTGTCTCCCGCCACCCATTTCCCCACTGCATTCAAGTCCCTCTCATCCAAACAACTCCAACCAATGTGGCAAAGTTGAAAATCACAGCAAGCTTTTCCTCTAAAACACGCACCATTTTCCTGCCACTGCTCTGATAACCACAGGAGGCGGAGGTTTGTGGTTCGTTCAGCGAGGATTTGGTACTAGGCAGTTGCACAATTGTATAGAAATGCTCCTGATGATGTGTGGGGTTCAGAACAAAAGGGCACCAATCAGAATGACCATAGGAACATTTTCTGGCCTGCAATTTACAGTCAACCTATGAAATAAATATGTTGCCCAAAAAAAACACTTATAAACCCAAAGGTGTAACTGGTTACAGACAATACACAAACAAACATATTAGGTTGGCAGTAGTAGTTTAGGCTGTCTTTCCTTTTGTTTAATTTATTTGGTGTTTTGCAATCGCTGATGTAAGTTGTTTGAACAATTCCCAACCACTTCAACAGCCTGCGTAGACTAATTAGGATTTGAATATCAGCAAAAGCACTACTGTAATTCCCAAATTGCTATTCTTTCACTTCCTCCCTAACCAATTTGGTTGATGCAATTTGGTATTTCAAATGTGTCATGACAATGTTTGTCTTAAAAACAATATATTCTGTCAAGTATTTGTGATTGATTTATTTGAACCTAACAACTATCTAACCCAACTCTCACTATCATGTCTCTGAACAGTGCAGTAAAGACTTTGCAAATCAGCCTCAACAGCCTGAAGATCAACATATAATATTTGTTGTTTGTGGGATGAATTGTAGTATTTGGGTAACAGATCAGGGACGGATGGCCAATTCTCTTGGGAGCTTAGGCTTGATTTTCTGCATTCATTTTTATAGGGAAAGATCACCAAAATAGCGGAGCTGCTCAATCCATTCTATAGTTACATATTCACAAACACTATTCGGATGACAATTTTCTGGTCCAAAACCTGGCAACATAAAACATTTTGTGTCTCGCAGTCTCTTTAATGTGCTCCCCCTTCTCTTTAACACAACAGATGTGCTGACAGCTCATAACAACAAACCAAAACCCCTAGATTTCCAGTCCTACAGAGAATGTCCTTTTGGACTACTGAGATTATTTTATTATAACCGTTATGTTGTTATTGCATGGACCAAACTTTCACATTGCCAGGTTACAACACGGTCAGAAATCCTTGTCTCATCGATGCTGTGAAGCAGTGTGTTTAAAATGATTCACCATCTTAGCGGGGAGTCCTGCAGCTCTTTTCCCATAGTACGTTACTCAGCCTTGAGTCCATCTGTTGCAGTTTTATTTATTGGTGGAATCATTGTTCAGTCTTTTAATCCGCCCACAAAATGCAATAAAGCCATCCACAAACCTCTGAAATAAAGTAAATGTCACCTTCCAAGATGAAGTTTCATTGTCCATTTTCAACCCTAGAACTTTGCAAGGAGAGGCTGTAGTGGCACAGGGCATGTAATTAATATATTTGCCCTGGATTTGGAATTTTTTCTAAGATAACATTTGTAATTGATTTAAGATTGTCACGCCTTGGATCATTTAAAATTCTGATTATGAGATGTTGGACATAAATTTAGGGTCAGTTAGAAATGCTCTTATTTTTGAAAGGGAAGCAAACTGTTTGTACATTAAAATGACATCAAATTGATAAGAAATACAGCGTAGACATTGTTAATGCTGTAAATGACTATTGTATTTGGAAACAGCTGATGTTCAATGGAATATCTACCTAGGCGTACAGAGGCTCATTATCAGTTTTTTGGGTTTAGTCTAAACTGTTGGGTTAGAACAGAACTTCAAAACATCACACCTTTAAAAAAATGTGATTCTACCATAAACACACACAGATATAAAATGTAATGGCGTCATTCCGTCAGGGGCAACACCACCCACTGATACAAACCAATCATGTGATGCTTCTCATTTTTCAATTCCCTTTATCTCCTTCACAGCGTGTTTCTAAGCCATGGTAGGTCGGTTAAAAACATGAATTTGGCCCTCAATCAGTCAGTGCTGTATCCTGGGTTGAATTAATTAGTGCAAAAATAGTGAACGGAATATGTGAGTTTCTTATCGGACAAATTCTGGTTGGCGCCTCCCTGTTGTGTTCCGATAGGTTCCATTTGGTTCCGGAAGAACAGAAGGTGTGTGATGTGTCCGGTGTGTCGGGACCGCCACTGTACTGCATCTCATCATCTCGTCTGTAATTAAAGCTGGACAATTAGCCGCGGCCTCCTCATCCAGAGCATGCAACAGTTAAACAGGGCTATTGGTCTCGCCTCACTAATAATCTATCAAGTAATTAAATACTGAGCCAATGGGGGCCAGTCATAAGAGGTTGCTATTAGCATATTGAAGGAAATGGGCTGATTCAGAAAACCGCATCAGTTGAATAGCTCTGTGTGAAGCTGGAAAAGGCGTGAACCTTTTAAAGAAAAAAAGCGACCCCGGTAAGATTGATACACTGGTATGCTTTTTAATTACCATTTTAACGGTTCTGTGGTCTGTCCTCGCCAGACTGATATTACATTTCAGCCTGGACAATTTAAATAGATGGCCAATATGACTAATTACGTTGTCCCACTATTCATGAATTCGGTCAGTACGGGTCTTATCCATAGACAGACTGGATGACACTCCAGCGCTCTGACTGGAAATCCTTGCATGGTGAATGAGAACTAACTTCATATCACACCATTAAAAACTATCGGGAGATATGGAGGTATGACTTTACTAGCTATGCCTTCGCTCTTATTCTTCTGAGCAGTCATTTGATTTTCTTGATTTTAAATTAATATCCGTACTGAACTCCGATTTTCACAGAGAACAGGTAGGACGTTGGCGTTGGCTGGCTTACCTGGTCTGTTGTTGATGGGTTGTGGCTCTGGGTTGCGTCCAATAGTTTCCTCTGTTTGAAATGACCGTGCTGCTTTGGTGCCAGGTTACTCTGGACACATCTGCTGCTAATCATTTTGGCAGATTCATAAAAGCAGGTAACCTTCTGAAGTGTCGCTTCGGGACAGGCTCTGTGATCGGACGCATTCGGCAGCTCCATCTCCCCTGTCAGCTGTGATATGAACGAGCTATCCATTTATTTAGAGATTTACAATAGCATGCTCGAATACACTATGCCAAATATTATTCACCAGGCGATGGGGTGCGGAACAAGGGTTTATTTGGTAATCATATTTGATGACTAAAATGTAAATGTGAATTTGGCTCATATTGAATGCAGTGTCGTGCCTGTAGAGATTGCAATGAGCTGCTTTCATAAAACCAGCCTTGTTGTTTCATTTATCAGCTATGTAAAGCAACATGATAAAATGTTACTACAGGTTGCCCGACATGAATTGTTGCTGCTTAAGATCGAGCGTCTGCTGCTTGATGAATTCTGTAATTTTACAAAAGTATGATGGTTTCTAAGAAGAAAAAGAAGTCAAAATAGGAGTCATCGGTCAACAAACACCTTCTGCTGCCACCTACGCCCTCCTTCCAGTAGCGTAGTCTGTCAGAGTCGCCTGGCAACTCATTAATTTCTCATTAGGCCGGATAACGAGGAGTCTGCGCAGGCAACAGTGTTGGAGGAATATTCACATCCATAAAAAAAAGCAAACAAACACTAACAATTAGCTTCATGTTGACACAGAGGACAGAAGACACATCTGCTTGAAATTACACCCAGATTGGGGACACTTCTCAGGCCTGACTCACACATTGATCAGGCTTCAGTAATTATATGGGAATTTTGCAGTATTTTTTTCACATAAAATTTGTTGGTTAACCGAATTGCAATTTCTCAATAAATTTAAGATGGCACTTAAGAGTTTGAGTAATCACCTTAGTTTTTGACTGATGTCGTGGCTTGCAGGAATGCCTTCGGGTAAATGAAAGCCTAAAAGTTAAATGAATTCAGTGGCAATCAAACGCTTCCAAGCAACCGAGCCATAACGATATATGATGTAATTATATTCTTAGCATGCAACCGTTTAAATAATTCAGCGTCTAACTTATTATGAATCATTTATCGACTAAATTAGTTCAATCCCTTCTCATGTAATGGGACTTTCAGTATCAGAGAGAGGCACTTTCAATCACAGCCACTCCCTAATTGGGTAAACAATACAACAGCTATTAGGATGGTAAGCTTATTCTTATTCAGATCACTACTGGTGTCTGGGCGTCATGCCACCGTTGCATTCAAAAGATTGAACGTTATGTTTTACTGGCCATATTCTCGCTAGCTATCATCAAAGAATCTCATTCTCTCCTTATTTTTTAATTATATCTGCTTGTATATTCAGTCTACTGCTGAGGAATGATCAATGTCAGCAGGATTTGCGTGCAACAACATTGATTCAGCATTCGTTGGAAAATGTAAATGAAGTGTTTCCCCCTCCTGTCTGTGTAATCTGGTAGCATAGCAAGCCAGTTTATTTGTATAGCACAATTCATACATAGGAGCATTTCAATGTGCTTTTCAAAGAAAAATAAATATTTGAAAAGGCAATAATAGAAAAACAAAGACTACAGACAAAATAAGACAGTTACAATTCTATAGCCACCCTCCAGGGAGACTCTCCACCTCGGTATCACGCTCCAAGCGCTTGGAAGAACCCATCAGCATGGGTGGCAAACACAAAGGTAGACAACATCCTTTATAGCTCTAATACATTTGTCTGTTGTGAGGTATTGTGGTTGGACATCCATAAAAGTATTATACTCTACTTTTGACTTTGTAAGCAAATTTTGATAGAGGGCATTGGGAAGATGTGGAATTTCATATTGGATGTCATTGCAACAACACTCATTTTAACATAGTTATTGTTTATCCTTCTACTTATTGCTTTACAGAAGCTTGTGACAAGGACAATTCCACACAGATCTATACCTAGAACAAATCAACAGCTACAGTTGCAATACTTATTGATGACTGGAACAAAGCGTGTATGTCCTTGTACTCCGGCTGTAGTCGCCAGCCAAGCTGGGGTTGACCGCAGAGTCACATAACTGCCAGACTATCTAACTGCTCACAACATTTCGATAATTTGCTGGCCGAGCCTGAAAGTGTCTACCCATCCACTCAGAAGCTCTGTGCCTGTCAGCATTCTGTTGTGTTTAAAAACCCCAAAAAGCCAATATCGGGTCAAAGTAGAACCTCTACCAGGGCCCCAAGACCAGGAACATGTGGAGTGGTCTGAGAACCATCACTATATTGCTATTCAGGCAGTGTGGGGAAAGTGCCGGCTTCTTTCCCAGAGGAAATGAACTCTATGCTCGCTTTGAGAACATCATCCCTGACATGTCCACTCAAATGGACCAGGACGGCTGCCCTTTCCAAATGTCCAGGTCAGATGTCTGTAAAGCCCTAAAAAATATTAACACCCGCAAGGCTCCTGGACCAGACACCATCTCAGGCCTCAACCGATATCTTCAACCTATCGCTACGTCAGTCAGTGGTCCCCACCTACTTCAAAAAGTTCAACATTGTTCCTGTTCCAAATAAGTTAAATGTCCTCTGCATGAATGACTACCACCCTGTAGCACTCACACCAATCATCATGAAGTGCTTTGAGCGGCTAGTTAACTCACATCACAGACTATAGGCCTGTAACACTTGACCCGCTGCAGTTTGCCAATAGACATAAGATCTACAGAGGATGCCATTGCTCTGACCCTCCACTTTGCACTCATCTGGACAAGATGAACACATGTGATGCAGGCCTTTTAATTGTACCTAAAATATCTAAACAAACAGCCGAAAGCAGGGCCTCCTCTCAGAGCTCCACTACTGTGGAATGATTTGCCAATTATGGTTAGAAATGCAGACTCAGTGCAAACCTTCAAGCGTCTACTAAAGACTCATCTCTTCAGGCTGGTCTATGATTAAGTGTAGTCTGGCCCAGGGGTGTGAAGGTGACCAGAAAGGCCTGATACTGTCCGCCCTTGCTGTCTTGCCAGATAGGCTCTCATCACCACTGGGATGCCCTCCCTCCAATGCCATTCGGGGGTGGAGTCACTGGCTTGTTGTTGTCTCTCTGTTGTGCACTTGTGCAATTGGGCTGTACTCTGCTGGCAATACTCAGCCCTCATTCAGGGTGGTTGCGGTTGGTGGGTGTCCCTTTTGTTGATGCTTGGCAATGGTGGGTGGATTGAATTCCTGGCTGTTGGGGGGGGGTCCATTCCCTGCCTGTTGCCCTATCCGGGGGAAGCCCTGGATAGGGCAACAGTGTTACTGGACCCCCCCGTCTCAGCCCCAAGGTCTTATGCTGTTATATTATTGTGCTGTGGGAGTAGGGTCAGTTTCTAAATCTTGTAGGTCAAAAGAACATTTTCTCCTGACATTTTAAACTTAGGAGGACATGAGGTTTTGGCCCACACCTGCAGAGTACCAGGCTTGACTTGTTGCTGTCCCTGTCCAAAGTCCTCCTGGTTATGTGGCAGATCAAGACAATACCTGATGATTTCAGCTGCCCCTCTGCAAAGGAGAATGTTGATCACACATCAATATACATCAGTGGGTCTGTAGTAGAGTTCACATCGTCTGGTTCGACATCAGCGATGACTTGACCTGGTTTCATCACTCTAACGTCTTGGTGAAAGAGGCCAGGAAACGGCTCTTCATCCTACGCCGATTTAAGGAGATTTCGCATGGATTCCAGACTGTTTACCAAGCTGCCGTCAGGCAGAAGGTACCGGATAATTTCGTCCAAAACTAACAGGCTATGGGACATTTCCTTTCCTCAGGCTGTAAGGCTGCTCAATTCAGGAACCCCTCTTCCCTTCCATCCATAGTCTCATGCACACTTGTCACTTTTACATTGCACTGTGGTTGTACAGTTGTATAGTTATTACTATTGATGCATGTTTTTGTATACTGTTTTTATTGACAGTTTCTCTTATTTTTATATTTTTAATTACTGTTCTTTTTTACTTTTAACTGCACTGTCAGGAGTGGGAAGACCAAGCATTTCAATGCCGTAACTTGTTATTGCAAATGACAAACCCTTTGAACATCTTCAACACCTAACTTGAGAAATGCTGCAGTCTCCTGGAAACAACGCCAGAATCCTGTTTGTGGATTTCAGTTCCGCATTCAACACTAATTCCCGCTTTGCTCCGACTGGGAGTGCCCAAGTCCACATGCAGATAGATCTCAGCCTTCCTGTCCAACAGGATTCAGCATGTGAGGCTGGGGAAGCACCTGTCTGAACCCCTGACCATCAGCACCGGCTCCTCTGAAAGAGGTGCCCCCCCCCCACTCTTCTCCCTGTACCCCAACACCTGCACCTCCAGTCATCACTCTGTCAAGCTCCTGAAGTATGTGGATGACACCATCCTCATCTGAATTTTTTCTGACGGAGACGAGTCCGCTTACATGTGGGAGATTGACCATCTGCTGTCCTGATGCAGCCAGAACAACTTGGAGCTCAATAGCCCAGCTGCCCTTGCTCCATCACCCTGGGTGACTCCCCTGTCAACTCTGTGGAGTCCTTTTACTTTCTGGGCACCACCATCACCCAGGACCTCAAATGGGAGCTGAACATCACCTCCTTTACAAAGAAAGCTTAGCAGAGGATGTACTTCCTGCGGCAGCTGAAACTGTCCTACCTGCCAAAGGCTATGATGGTGCCCTTCACTGCCATCAGAGTCCATCCTGACCTCCATCACAGTCCGGAAGTCTGCAGCCACTGCCAAGGACAAGCGCATCATCTGCTCTGCGGAAAGGATGATTGGCTGCAATCTGTTGTCTCTACAAGGCCGACCCACCTACAGGACACTGAAGAGAGTGGCAAAGATTGGGGCTAATCCCTCTCACCCTGGAAAGTGAGTAGTCCGAACTCTTGCCTCGAGCAGAAGGCAGAGGTCTGTCAGGACCAAAACCTCTCACCACAAGAACTGTTTCTTTCCTACAGCAGTAGGCATATGAACATGCCCCCAAAGCCCAACGGACTATAGCCACTCCCCACAAACACACAACCCTCAACTGGACAAATCTATAACCCCTCCCACCACACACACACACACACACACACACACACACACACACACACAAAACACTCAACTGGACAAATGTATAACCCCATGCATACACAACTGGACACAATCTTGCACCTTACATATTTTTTATAATCTTACGTATTGATTATTTATAATGATCAGTCCACTGTTCTTTTTTGTTTTTATTTCTCCCTTATTGCTTTTTTTATAAATTGTTGCACCAACAGCTAGAACAAATTCCTTGTTTGTGGAACTTAGGCAATAAAACTGATTGTGAAAAAAGTGGAGTTGCAAAAACCCATTTTGGCACACCATATATCATTTTGCAAATAAACTGTTGTGAAAAGCTGTTTGGCTGTCAGTTGTGACTTGTAATAGTGAAGCAGGTTTTCTTGATCAACAAACATTGGCATGCCGGTGGGTGGAAGCAATGAAAGAACACAGCTCTGAAACGAAACACAAGATGAAAAGAATATTCAAGTCATCTCAGAAAAAGAGATGACATCTAACCAGAAAAATCTGAGGTAAGACTTTCAAATTTGCTACTTAAATGCCAACAATACCTTAGTTTGTCAGAAAAATTACCCACTAAAGTAAATTGTTGGTTTTAAGATTATGTGAAATTGACGATCCTGAGTGGTGGAGCACACAACTATGTTCCTCAGATAATACATTTCATGTGGACTGTGTCTCTAAATGATTACAGAAAGAAGTCTAAACAGGTAGATGCATGAATATGAAAATTGAATTGGTGTCAAAATGGCCTTAACCAACATCAGTATTTATGGGTCATTTAAGCTGATAAAGGGTTCTGACACTTATTTAGGGTTATTTTCATGTACCTGCCAGGCAAATCTGAAGAACTAGAGGTAACATTTTTATAATATTGCAAATACTCAGTGTGAAGTAGGAAAAATACCTGAGAAGAATGCCTCTAGATCAGAAAGAAATTGGGCCAAAAATGTCTCAGCTTCTCATTCTTTCTCTCCCTATTTCTTTTAAGATGCATTGTATATTGCTTAGCCTTAACTTATTGGCCTGGGAGAAAGCAATCAGATTTCCTGGCCACGTTGGATTGGGTCACTGGGAGGAATATATTACACAATTGTCTGGCTCTCTGCTCTTGCCTTTATCTTCTTGTACTGCACACAGACAAAGAAACGAACTATATAACACTTGTTCATTATTAGCTTCAAAATAGTGAAAAATAGACCAATATGAAGTGCATTTTATAATAAAACAGGGATTATATATTGCACATTAATATTTTCATAAGTATAAGGTTATTTATGCATTTTATAAAAAAAATCCCCCACACATTCAGTCTTGGTAGGGTAACCATCTATTAGTTATTGTAAAGTACACTGAATTGCTGGAACCATCTAATTAAATCCATGAACCTATTTACCTCAGTTTATAGAAGTGTTCCCTAGACCCTGTACTTTCAGAATATGTAACACAGTAATTTATTTGCTCAAATGGTTGGGGAACTACAGACATGTTCATTTTTTTTGGAAACCTTTGTAATACAAACTTGGTGTCATGCAATGTTTTCTGGGGGACCATGAGTCTGGAAAACTTGCAGTTTATTAGGATGCCAGTGAAATTCATAAAAATGAACTTCACTGGGGGGGTCTGGGGTACGTGCACAGTAATGAACTTTACAATTGTCTCCAAGTCTTATTCGGGTGGCAAGAGCAATTGTTCTGATCCATATTAATGTAATCATGTGCGATAGCTGTATTTTCAAGCTGTTGGCTAGAGTGCAGTTGCCAAGATGAGCGTGGGCACATTTGCTATTAAACCGTCCTGTGATAAAGCTACTGGCAGAGGAGAAATTTTATGGAAACACGCTGAACATTAGTGCAGGAATTCCTATGCAAAAATGTTTTTTTTTTTCGTTGTGTATTTCATTTTATTCTCAAAGATTCTGGTATTAACATTCCTGGTGGGAAATCTTGATGCAGAGTTCATTATGTTTGCTGAATGTCTGTTGCCAACTGGATGGGAACATAGTCTAATAACTATCAGAACATCTGACTATCTGGCTCTAGTAGACTGCCAGTTCTGCTCTGGAATTGTTGAAGTATGTTATGTCTAATATTTCTGAAAATACTGACCCTGTTACTTTTGTCTAAAATTGTTGGCCTCTGCAAATGTTTTGTTTTGACCAGGTATCCCATAAATTGTATTTTATAGCACTAATCAAATTTCCTTTTGACTATATTGTGCAAGGAATAACCTCACAATAAAAAAAAGATATTAGTACAATTGAGACCAACCTGGATAAGCTGAGGTTTAATCAAATAAAAAATGACCAAGTCCTGACATTTTTGAAGGACACCAAAAAATATTTTGAACAAAGACCACTGTTGTGGCGCTTTTAGGGTTGATATTTTGTGCGCTCACGGAAAACCTGGAAATATAAATGATTCTCTCATGTAGACAATTGAATAACTCCTTTAGAATACTTTTGCTAGGAATGTGTTGCTTTAATCTCAGAGCGTCAGTTGGCTGCTTTTGAAATATGATTACCCACCTAGACCGTATCGATTCCAAACACTGTAATCCTGGAATAACCAGACGACAGCGACATTTACTCAAAGGGAAAAAACCCAGGTACCCTCCAGTGGATGGCTCTGTATGTCGCGCTGGTTCCCATCATCTCCAATACCTTGACGTGGTCAGTGATTCTGTTTAGACTCTGCAGAGGAAGCTGGTTAAAATTGTAATCAGTTGAACCTGTACTCACTGATCAGGTGTCACTAGGCATTAATTCAATGCTGATGCCTTGTGAGGACCAGTTATGGGAATAGAGGCACGACTGGATAGAATGCTGAGAGGTGTTAGGTGGGGTACATGGAAATGCATGCATGGCCGACTCTCTGCATCTGAATGGGAATCCGAATGGATCTGTAATGCCAGGGTCCTTGTGCAGTAATGGACACACCATTTTATGAGGCCAGTGGAATTGCTCTGCAACAGGCAGGACCAAATATATCTGGTTGGGGGCCGTAAACTGAAACGGACATTTCCTGCAAGTGTTTTTTCATGCAATGGGACTCAGAGGTGACATCAGGTTTAACGTTTTACTGTCATTAATGTATCAGGGGCCAATAGATAGGGCTAAATAAGGCACCAATAGAGTTCTTGTCACAGTGATAAAACATGCTCTCTTTGAAATGACGACAAAGTGGGGACCAACAATTGAATGCCTGACCTTTCAATGTGATTTACATATCTTCTTGTACACGCATGGTACTATTCTTGTTCTTGTATTCCCTCATCTGGCCTGCAGCATCTAGTCTGAGTGCCAGCCTCTTTAGTTAACAGTCCACTCCTTGTCTTTAGCACATGACATAGAGTACTGGAATTTGAATATACTCAAGAGGCATAACCAGACTGAACAGCCTCCAGTATGGAAATAACAACAATTGATCTGATGATTAAAAACACATCCTCTTTACATATATTATTATAAACAGAGCACTGTAAAAAATGCGAATCCATTATCGAAGGCTTTAGAATCAAAATCTCGGATCTTTTAGTAACACACATTAACCTCACAAAAGAGAGCAAAAGGACCAACTCAGACACCCAGAGAATTGTCAAAGAGATGTCATGCCATGTCCGGAGTAGCTTTGGTAGGTAGACTGTTGAGCTCGCAGGCCCGGGATTGTTGGTTGATCTGGATAAAGCGGTGTGCTTGAATTATTACTCCAGTAAACCGCTGAACGGCGCATGTGCCTTAAATCATCCTTAGTAGCCATCCGCTGTGGATGAGCACACAGCTAATCGTTTGATTGACGACAACACGTTAATAAAGCACAAGTCCCAATGAGAGCAGCACACCCTTGGCTTTGAGGCCTGCGCGTCAGTGTGTACGCGGGTTGCCGTTGCCTACTGACGCGCGTGTGATGGATGAGCGTGGCCCAGTGGTATTGTGCGGAGACACCCAGCGGACTCGGAAGGAGTCGCCGCCGGTATGATCGGAAGGTGCTTTTGTGGGAGTCCCTTAAATTTGCTGGGATATAGTGAAGCTTGGAGTCCTTTGCGATTTGTCACGTTCAGTCCTCAACGCCATTCTGACACAGTAGCCTTGGGATTAAAGAGGAGATGGACTCTGGGTGTTAAGCCTCGGGAACAAAGCGAGTGAGCAAATTAGCAGTGGATCAAATCATTTTGCGGAGTTGAGAGGAAAGAGAGATGGGCCAAAGATCAGGGGAATCTGTGGTGATTAGTTTCTAGAGTTTAAGATGAGTTCAAATTGCACTAAATGTGCTCGTTTACTTTACATGTTCAAGCTGTTCCTTTCTTAGCAAGGTCCTGGCCCCGTGTCACATCTCTCGTTCTCCGCCGCCGGAGAAGATACGAATCAGCAATGCTCGAAGAAGGCAATTATTCTGCAGGACAAGTTCAATATTTAACTTTAAGCCTCTCTGACATTTACATTTCTGCTGCATATTATTACAAAATGTCTTAATCACTAGATTGTGCAAATGATCCTATTTGACTTGCATGTAAAAAAAAACCCTGATAGGCTTTTTGCTTCTTTGCTGAATATTGAAACGCTAATTGTCCTAGAAATTTACTTATGATTTATTAGCGATTATAGTAAATATAGATATGGAAAGTAAGTGGTTTTAACTCTTTACTACTGGGTTAAATTAGAGAAACATAATTTTAGGGAAGTCCTAAACAAATGTTATTCAAAGCAATATTATATACCTCACACACGTGACTATTGGCTTGTCACAAACAACACCTGTAATTATATCAGATAAGGAGATTGTATTTATGTATGTTTGAATCCCAATATTACACAATGTGATAAAAACAGAACATTAACAAAAGGCCTATTTAGTTAATTGAAGGGATATTACGGTTTTAGAATGGTAGATCTAATTTTCCACTTTTATTGTTGAAGCCTCATGGAGATCGTTGTTCTGTACAAAGTTTAAATTCAGAGATTTATTTGGCTGTCTAGCTGTGCGCGAGCCATCTCCTGCAATGGCCGGACTCAGCAAAATGCCAAACGTCGCACACTAAACTACACGACCACATCGTGTCTTTGAGGTATTCGAAAGCGTGTCAGTGCAAAAATTCATTGCTGTTTCCACTATTAGGGTCATAAATGGGTGTCACTCAAACTGTTTACTTCCTGCTTTAACTGACTCTAAATGCACATCTAATGCTGTTTGCTGAGTGAAAACAATATTTCATTTTTCAAAAGGCCCTTAAACATTTTTGCCTTTAGAATTTGATGTGGAGACGTGGTGGGTCTGATCACTGCAATATACGTCTCGAACATGCAACTAGACAGCCAAATAAATCTCAAAAAGTGAATTTTGATAATTGCGGTGTAACAATCTAAAATGTGAGATCTTTTTAAGTAGAACGTTAAGGCCTGTATCGCTCGGTTGGGCAATATCTCCCTCAAGTGATTCCCCAGCAACTTCTCAACATGCCCAAAAAATTAAGCAGACTGTCTGTATATACACATACGTTAATCCATAACAAGGCCTTGGTGTGTCCTAATGTATTATTGTACAAGCGAGGATAAATAACCTGGGTAGAGATGCTGATTAAGATCTCAGCTGGTTATTTGGCTTGCTGACGGATTTTCAAAGATGTTACAGTGTGTTTTTTTTCTGTGGTACTATTATCGGTAGTATCTTGTCGTTTTTATTAAATCTTGCATTCAAAACAACTGACTTGCGCTTTAATTTAGTTTGTAAATATCTTGCACCCCCATATTATTGATTAATCCCCTAAAATTTTGGTGATAAAGACGGAGAATATTGTTAAGTCATCAAAACATAACATACTGCAACTCTCAGTTTAGTCAGTGTAACAATCAATTAGCCCAAGAACAAACAATGTGAGACACGTGTTTCAAAAAGACTCTTTGAATTGCTAAAAGTAATCTGGTTGCAGTTTACAAAACTGTTACTGTACACTACCCATCCAATCTGACTGAAAATGATTTCCAACATTTCTATATGTGTGATCAATTAAGACATTTTTTCAAAAACTGATGCAAAAAACCCAACTTCTGTTGCACCATGGGTTATTTTCTGTCTAATCAGTTGTAACAAATACTTATCTGAAAGAAATGTCAGTGCTTAGCACACGCTCCAATAATTTGCATAAATTAGGTCTTTGGCATTTGACCATGATATCTTGTCCCCGTCAGAATGAATAAATATATATATATTTTTATATATACGGACTGGTGTAAGAAAATTACATTTCTTGGAAACAACAGTAGATTTTTCTGGGTTCTTGTCGACAAGCGTTTGGGGAGAAACTAAATGAAAATATGGACCTGTTCATCATTTCTGAATAGTCTCGTCAGCATAGGCGTTTTACTAGGCGTTTTCTTCGTATTTCAGTTTTCTGTGACATCTGTAGGTTTTTGACTCAAATTTCAAACCTTTGGAAATTCTTACAATACAGGTGCCTTTTTAAAATCCTTTATCCATGTGTGTGTGTGTGTGAGGGGCATATTTTTACGGCGAACTTCATTGGCTCTGTGTCGGCTCTTTGATTTTAGGCCGCAACAGTAAGACATCAGGCTAGACATCTGAATATTCCTCATAGGAAACTATTATGGTATGTAATTACCAGGCAATCTCATAAGCATCTACATTGTGTAAATAGGAGAATGCCTGGTTTTATCCATATTTTGCAACATACAGGCTTAGAGGTGTGGCTCGCTCTCTCACACACACACACACACACACACACACACACACGAAAGCAGACCATTATCGCAAAGCCACTCGGCCCCTTTCAATCTGCCTTCCTTATCGATAGTGCCTGCCTCTTTCCAAACACGCTTGCCACTCCGAGATAAACCAGAGAGCTGTCGGACACGATGTTCATTGGTGTCTAATCCACCTTCCGATCCCTGATTTTGCTCCCGAGTCTATAGATGAGCGCCGTCTGTGCTTTATGGCATCCGGCTAACCGGTGGGACCCACAGAGTGAATCAGAAGCTGTCCATGCCTACGAAGAGACAGGAATATGGACGAGTCAGCTGTGGAAAACGTTTCCATGGTGTTTACTCTGCATACTGCTGCAATTTCACACTTTGGAGAAAGATAAATGAGCTAAGCGTTATCCTCGTTCTCGTAGAACACAGGGGCCATTTCTCGGCCTAAGGCTTATCTCACAGCATAAACCGTGTCACTGTAGTCCGCTCGTTCGAGGTCCGTGTGCGTTTGTGTAAATCTGGGCTGTTTGGTCGATCTTGATAAAGCATCCTGTGAATTTTGAACAGTGTTGGTGTTTCAGTCCAAATGTGAATGCAGCAAAGTTAGGGCAAACTTATAGAGAACTGAACCCAATTGATATGCTTCCTGCATTTTCATCTGATCTTGTTTTGCAATTGCTCAACATGAAGATCTGTATACTGCTTGTGACAGCTTTATTAAAGTGCTATGAGTTTGAAAATTAAACTCAGCAGTAAATTAACCTAATCTTCAAGATATTATGTTTAGCTTACATCAACCCAAAACAACCATGTGAGGTCAGCCTTAGTGGAATGGACCATATTATTCAGGGGGAGTGACCTAACTAAGTGAATTATATTTGTCATCTTTTGTTTGTAGTGAGTATTTGTCCATTACATATTGCCAAACACTAATTCCCACCTATTTTCCTTCGAAACACCTACTAGTCATATTGTCGAGGAGTCCTCCTGAGTCCACTGGCCACCCCCCTCCTGTACCACTGTAACTGGTGAGGGCAGCAGTAACACTGCACAAGCACTAAGAAACAGCAGGTAGTGGCATTGACAAGGAACAGGTGGACCACTACACTGTATCACTATCCTACTAAACCACTTTAGCATCACTTTCCTACTATACCACCTTACCACTGAACCAACACATCAATATACCACTACAATCACCGTACAAATATACCAGTATATCACAATACCATTACATCACAATACCACTGCACATCTACACCAATCTATCACTACGCTGCTTGTGGATTAGTCCTGGGAATGTGTCAGATGCCATTGCATATTAGACAATGTAGCCCTCTTGGAGTCCGTAGTCTCTGGAACATGTGGGTGTGTTTAGATTTGCAGCACTGCTTCCACAAGCTGTTTTTCAAACAAAAGGTAAGTTGAGGAGTAGTCGAGAAAAGGGAAAATCCCATTCAATATGTGCACTTTTTGTAAATAATAATTTCCTTTAAAAATGAACAATGAATAATAAAAACAATGTCAATATGACGAAAATGATAGATGCAAATTAATCTTAAAACAATTGTATATGTCAGCTTTTCAGTAAGCGTTAAGTAAAATGACTGTTGTGATAAACAAAATCATTTTAAAATTACCCATTTTCATGTGTGTGTGTGTGTGTGTGTGTGTGTGTGTGTGTGTGTGTGTGTGTGTGTGTAAAATGTTTTTTTGGGGGGCATTACCTGTAAATTCTAGTTTGTGGTTTTGATGATATGGGAAACAAATAGGCACATAATCAGTGGCTGTGTCTTTAAATTTATGAAAACTGTTGATGTGCAATTTTGTCTTAGCTCTAGATGCCAG
>JACXGJ010002545.1:0-64241 GCA_016801105.1 Esox niger | reverse complement strand
GGTTCATTAGAAGTGATTGTGCCTAGATGTTGAGAATAACAGACAGTTAAGATTCGGCCTGTTGGGCTCTGGTAACCACAGGAATGTATGCATAGACCATTTGGTGTGGGGGTTAGTGTCTTGGCTTTGCTAAGTAAACACACCCCTCCAGGTATTTATACAGCTTTTACCCCACAGGACAATTGAGAGAGATGGAAGCATTTGAGCCTGTAACATCATGTGCTAATAGACTATCAATATGCTGCAATAAACAATTGAATTACTCTCTCCCTTGACAACCGAGTACGCGAGTTATTATTACTACCACTATACGACATGGCTGATTTCTAACAATGCAAAGGCTTAATTTTTCCCTCACTCGCGAACAAGACCCAGAGAAACTTGAACTAATTTACTTGGTATAAAACTTAATTTTACCTCACACCATTGGTTTCCCGCTGAGAACCATGGGCTCAGATTTAGAGGTGCTAATCTTCATCCCAACCGTCTTGCACTCGGCTGCAAACCGGTCCAGTGAGTGCTGGAGGTCACAGACCGATGATGCCATCAGGACCCCATAATCTGCAAAAAGCAGCGATGAGATCCCCATCCCACCGAACTGTTACCCCTCTCCACCCCGACTACGCCTCGATATCCTGTCCATAAACGTTACAGACAGGATTGGTGACAAAGCGCAGCCCTGACGGAGGCCAACCCCCACCTGGAACGAGTCAAACTTACTACTGAGAACCCGAAAACAGCTCTCACTTTGGATGTACAGGGATTGGATAGGCCTAAGAAGGGATCTCCCGGGGGACCCGGTCAAACGTCTTCTCCAGATCCACAAAGCACATGTGGACCAGATGGGCATATTCCCAGGCTCCCTCCAGGATCCTTGCAAGTGCAAAAAGCTGGTCGGTTGCTCCACGACCAGGACTGAATCCGCATTGTTCCTCTTCAATCTGTTTCGACTATCTGCCAAACCCTACTTTCCAACAACTTTGAGTTGACTGCCCCAGGGAGGCTGAGTAGTGTGAAACCCCTATAATTTGCACACACCCTCTGGTCCCCCTTTTTGAACAGGGGAACCACCACCCTGGTCCGCCACTCCTTAGGCACTGCCCCAGACAATGTTGAAGATGCGTGTCATCCAAGATATCCCCTCCACATCCAAAGCTTTCAACATTTTTGGACAAATCTCTTCACAGCCCTATGGGTCCGCCAGTACTCTACAGCTGCCCCCGGAGCCCTCCGGGATAACATCTACCGGAAGGGCTCCTTCTTCAATCGGACTGCTTCCCTGACCAACGGTGTCCACCAAGGTGTACGAGGGTTGCCGCCCCTTGAGACCGTTAGACCACAACTCCCCGCCGCAGCTTCGGCAATGGAAGCTTTGAACATCGACCACTCAGGTTCAATACCCCCAACGTCCACGGAGATATCATAAAAGCTCAGCTGGAGGTGTGAATTAAAGATCTTTTGGACGGGGGCCTCCTCCAGACGGTCCCAGTTCACACGATCTACCTGTTAGGGATTTCCTGGTCTGTCCAGAGTTTTTCCCCACCCCCTGACCCTACTCACCACCAGATGGTGATCGGTTGACAGCTCCGCCCCTCTCTTTACCCGAGTGTCCAAAACATGCAGCCTCAGATGGCGGCACTCAGCCGGGAGCTTATGAGTATCCCAACGCCCGCCTGGCACCTCACACCCTGGGCAACTCCAGAGAAGTAAAGAGTCCATCCCATATCCAGAAGTACGGTTCCAGAACCGAGACTGTGCGTGGAAGTAAGCCGACCCCAGCGGTTCCTCCCATAGGATATAGAGAGGGGTGCCACGTTACTTTTTCAGGCTATGCCTGACCGGGCTCCATGACAAACCCGGCCACCAGGTGCTCGCCGGCGAGCCCTCCCTCTCGGTCTGGCTCCAGACGGGGGCCCCGGGCTTCCTCCAGGCAGGGTCACTCCTCCTCAAATAGACATAGGGTTTATTTGAATAGACCAAACCATTCTAGCAAAGGGACATGTCTAAAATGTGCCAGATTGTATAATCAGCCCCACAGATTACTCTGGTCACATGGTGTCATGAATACAGTGCCTCCTTTCAAGGAAAACCTTTTTTGGCAAACAGTGATGCACTATTTGCCAAGCAATGTCTTTATGGGTGTTCAATAAGAAGACATGATTCACGTTGTTCCATACACAAAGTGTTTGGGCTTCGGTAAGGACCCCAACTGGGGATTATTTTATGATCTCTGGATTTAACTGTTTTTCAGTAGTTGAATGCTTAATATCATCAGGATATAAAATGTTAATCTTTTTTAAAAACCCAGGATTTGATTGTACACGTCTGGACCTTCCTTGGCATGAGGGACATTTAGTGGAAATCTTAAACCTCAAGATATCATGACCTACCCAAAACTGTGCAAAATAAGCCCATAAACAGTCTTAGTCTTTTGTAAAATAAGCTTTCAATATGGGCGTAATAAAAAGCGCTTCAAGTTTCACTCCTATTTCAGGTACTGACTTCCATTCTTTCTCAAGGGGTCTGTACAAGATGTCACGCTTGAATTTTTCTTATTGTGATCCCCAAATTAACAGGAATATTACTTTTGGAACAGATAATAGGAATGTTCTAGGGGCAGGGAAGGTAGATACTAGAAATGCTTTTTGCTCAGCCTTAATGAACCGTCCCTATAAGTGTGAGATCGCGTGATTCCCACCGTGAAAGTTTCCATCTAATTTTTGGAAGTCTACTTTCCCAGTTGACTTTAGACATTTCTTTCCTACATAAACTCCCAGAACTTTAATTATATATTCCCTCATCAGCAGCCCAAGGTCACTCTTGGGTTCACTCCAATTCAGGTACGGAATTTCACTCTTAGCATTTTAGCCCATGCAGGGGTTAGCTCTCTACACCATTTTTAAGTTTGCTATACTGGCCGATTGTCTGTAAGGAGGGCCGTAAGGTCGTCCATATAAAGTAAAGGGGACATAGGTAACTTCCTTAACTGAAGGCTCTCTTTAAACATAGCTAGCATGGGTTGTTTATCTTTCCAAAACATAGAAAAAAATTCCATAGGTAAACCGTGGATTTATTATTTTGCATGCTCATCATAGCTTTAGTCAGTTAATCAACTGAATGGTCAATATCTAAACTGTTATCTTCAGGTACAATGTTGCTAACCGTTGAAAGCATATCAACTAAGGCCCTGTCGTCAGGGTCATCAGCTCTGTTTAATTCAGAGTAGAAGGAATGAGCATAATGGCACAAGTCCATTCCTTCTACTCTGAATAAAACAGAGATTTTTGTTAAACTTCAATGTCTAATAATGAATCAATTGTGTTCATTGTTGCGGTAAGTTTTCTAAAGAAATATCGAGAACATCTTTCATTTAAAAAAATCCCTTGCTTCTCTCAGAGGACAATTTCAACATCCCTTTTAAGTTTTAAAATATCAGCACCGACATCAAAACCTTCTTAAATAAATATTTTCTTGAATCTAAATCCTAAATTTTAAATCATCCCACAATTCACAAACAGAACAATTAAAGTTCTGAAGGGTCGCCCACTGTTTCTGAACTTTAATGCCACCTTCTGGTTATCTAAAAGACTGACATTACGTTTCCATAAGCCGCAACCAACTCTAGCTCTCGCACCAACATCTAGGGAACAATTGACTATGGAATGATCTGAGAAAAATACAGGGTTTATTGTAGTCAATCACATTGTCACCAAGAGATGTTAATAAAAAGTAAATTCTAGAAGATGTAGAGCCATTAGACCAACAATAACCTTGGACATGTTTTTTTCTGTCTAAAGCATTCAGACAATCGGAAACCTTTTATAAGATCTTGTAATTCTTCTGAACTAGAATCAAGTCTAACGGTGGTTGTAGATCTCTTATCACTCTTTCCCAACAGACAGTTAAAATCACCTCCCAAAATAACATCCCTCCCACAAACCAGTAGATATTGCAACGATTTTAAAGCATCATTGGGTGGGATATATTAGGCAGCAAGTGAACATTCTGTCCTCAAAATTGATGTGCTAGAAACCGGAAAAATGGACAAGCGTAAGGATCTGAGCCACTTTCACAAGGGCCAAATTGTGATGACTAGACGACTGGGTCAGAGCATCTCCAAAACTGCAGCCCCTGTGGGGTGTTCCCAGTCTGTGGTGGTGAGTACCTATCAAAAATGTTCCAAGGATAGAAAAGTGGTGAACCGTCGACAGGGTCATGGGCCGCCATGGCTCATTGATGCACATGGGGAGTGACGGCTGGCCCATGTGGTCTGATCCAACAGACGAGCTACTGCAGCTCAAATTGCTGAAAAAGTTAATGCTGGTACTGATAGAAAGGTGTCAGAATACACAGTGCATTGCAGTTTGTTGTGTATGGGGCTGTGTAGCCACATTCCAGTGAGGGTGCCCATGCTGACCCCTGTCCCCTGCCAAAAATTAGCAAGAAGAGTTTTCTTTCTTTGGTTTCACCACCACTAGCGTCAGGGTAGTGATCCTGCATAGAACAGTCTTTTGAATAAAAGACTGTCTGCACTGGGGCCAGCTGTAGATACCCATGTCATTTTCCTGAGCCCAGCAGCCCTTTATACAACCCATACAGTAGCTGTGCCATAGCCACTGCTTTTTATCCCTACACCCACACACAAACAAATGGAACAAAAGAACCAGATGTTAAGTTTACTTCTCGTTTTCCTTCAAATGAATCTGCTGTGACAGGGACTTCCTGGTTCTGTGGTGTCAGATAGCAGGTTGGCCAGCAGAGGGCAGGAATAGTCTATCACAGCCCAAGAGAAGACATTCTCACAGTTCTGTTATCCTCAAGATCTGGATTATAATTTCATCCTATTCCAGAACAATCAATGACAATTTCAGATGCGGATTAACAGCCGGTGAATGCAGAGAGAGAATATAGGTTAAACAAATAGAAACCTCACAACTTTACTATAACTCTTTCTGTATAACTGGACTGCCAGTGACTGGAATGGGTACCGATGACCTGGGCAAAGTAAGAGTATGGTCCAGAAATAGAAACCAATGTGTTCAATAAGGGTCGAAGGCTGTAGAGTTGTCTTTAAGCTTGTAATGATTCCAGTCAGGACTTCTTGGCTCATTTAATACTGGAAATTTCGACGCAGAAAGGCATTGGTTTATTTTTGGATGACACGTATCTCAGCATTGGCTGTCGCGAGTCTGATAAGAGTTACTGGGATGAAGCTGTGCTTTAGACATTTTTTTTGTTATCTCATGCAACTAACCCAGCTGTGTAATCAGTACAACTGGTGCACCTATCACAACCAGTGTGCCCAGTGGTTGTTTAACATCCATCAATCTGAAGGATGCATACATCCAGGTGACACAGATTGCAGAATATTCTGTATTTTCCAGGGTGTTTAATCTGAACTTTAGTTACAATGGAGACTCAGATACCATATTATTCATGTCCACTCCAGACTGGAATCCTTACAAGCTTAAAGAAAAACATTACCATAATTCAAACACATTTATTAACAATATTCTCCAAAAAAGTTGGGACACTGCGTAAAATGCAAATAAAAATAGAATGCAATGATATTGTGCTTGGAAAAATACATGCCCATTTTGAATTTGATGCCAGCAACACATTTCAAAAAGTTGGGACAAGGACATGTTTACCCCTATGTTGCATCACATCTTCTTTTAACAATATTTTGAAAGCATTTAGGAACTTTGGAGACCAATTGATGTAGTTTTGAATGTGAAATGTATTTCCATTCTTGCTTGTTATTATAGGATTTCAGCTGCTCAAAGGTTTAGGTTGTCCTTTGCTACAGTGGGGCAAAAAAGAATTTAGTCAGCCACCAATTGTGCAAGTTCTCCCACTTAAAAAGATGAGAGAGGCCTGTAATTTTCATTATAGGTGCACTTCAATTATAAGAGACAAAATTAGGAAAATAAATCACATTGTAAGATTTATTATGAATCTATTGGTAAATTATGGTGGAAAATAAGTGTTGGTCAATAACAAAAGATCATCTCAATACTTGGTTATATACCCTTTGTTGGCAATGACAGAGGTCAAACGTTTTCTGTAAGTTTCACACTCTCTGAAAAATATCTGATTTTATAAAGATTTGATGTTATTGGTCAAAACAGGAATAATTGGAAAACAAATATGTAAATGCAGCCTTAGTTATATTACCTAGAGGAAATAGATGTGATCCTCTGTGTATCAGACCTACTTAGGCTCAGAAACCGTTTTCCTCTGTTTAGCCCCATCCTGCTCTATTTGCTCTAAGAATCCATCAGCCCGACAGGTCAGCCTTCATCTGAATTCTGATCAGCCACTTACACTAATTATTCAAATTGATTATAAATTTGCTTTCAACAGCAAATGAAAATGACACATTATTCACTCCAGGAAACCGAGATTAATATCTGTAGACCCATGATATCAATATTGATGTTTCATGGATAAATCACACGTTCTTAAGCTTGTCTCATCTTCTCAGACACCTCTTATTGCTTGATTCTCTTTTTCAATTTCTAATGCTTGTATGTATACAATGTATACAAAAATATTGTATACAGTACCTTCAGAATGTATTCAGACCCCTTCCCTTTCTCCACAGTTGTATTATAGATTTAATTAATAATAAAGATTTGATATGCCATCAATCTACCTTCTTTACTCCCATAATGACAAAGTAAAACTATTTTTTAGAAATTTGTGGCAATTTAGTTAAAAATTTTAACGGACATATTGACCCTCCAAATTCAGTTTAGCTGTTACTTTGCCTCTTGGTCATCTTTCAGATATTTATATAACTTTTTTGAAGTCAACCTCTGGCAAATTCAATTGATTAAGAGCATAAACCAAGCCATGAAATCCAAGGAACTCTCTTTGGCCATCTGTGTTAAAATAGTGTCCAGGCATTGTTGTGGAAAAGGTTATAAAATTAAGTAATTTTAAATTGAATGTTCCTAGGAACACAGTGGGCTACATCTTTTTTAATTGAAAGGTTTTTGAACCTCAAAGAATCTTTCTAGAGTCCAAGTGAAGAGGTAGAATCTAAGTAAAGAGAAAAGAAGGGCTTTGGTCAGGGAGGTGGTCAAGAAGCCAATGACCACTCTGACAGAGCTTCAGAATATCTCTGCAGATGGGAGAACCTACCAGAAGGACAATGATCTCTGCAGCCCTCCAATCCGGCCCTTATGGCAAAGTGAATAGAGTAAAGACACTGAAGCCTGAAGGAATCTGTGGTAAAATATTCTCTGGTCTGATTAAACCAATGCTATAGTAAAAGATCTGAATATCAAGCGCTATATTTGACAGAAATAGGTAAACCCTCATCGCCTGTCTAATAACATCCCTACAGTAAAGCATGGTGGTGAGCGCATTATCCTATGGGTTTGCTTCCCTCTGGCAGGAAGTGGATTAGTCCAGATTGAGATAATGATGAGCAGAGCACAATACACAGAGGCATATCCTAGAAGGTCTTAATACAGATGTACATGAGACATATTTTATTTTCAATAAGTGTATTTTTTCATTTGTCATTATTGGGTATTAAAAAACAATATTGATAGTATGCATGTCTAAAACAAAACAAAATCTGGAGAAAGTTAAGGTGTCTGAAATCATTCCTGAACTGTATTTTGTCACTCAAACCAAGTGAGAAGTAACAAAAAGTACATTCCTCCATATTTATTTGAATCCACTGACTTTAATTGAGGATGTAATACTTTTTGTATCTCAAATAAATGGGTTGTGACAGTCGGTTTGCAGCAAGACAAATTCCACATGAAAGTTATGGGTGTCTCATGATGAAATCTGATCTCATGAAGTCACAAGTCAAAACAAACAATACTTTCTAAACTAGACTGACTGCTTTCCTATACTGTGTAAGACATGTTACTAGATAACAAGATTTAGGTATTTTTACAAACAATTTCCAAGCTACTGTATAATATAAAAGGGAAAATAGCAATTTCATAAACTAAAATAGACTGTATATCCTTTTTCTTTTACCTCCTCTTACCTGTTATATTTTTTAATTAACAAAAATCTAGTTTATTCATATTGTAGTCTTTGGTTTGTTGTAGAATTAAATTAGATGCACATAACTCAATATAGAAACTTTGCATTGTTATTTTATTTTAAATCAGCTTAACCCTTCCCAGAACAAAGGGTCAGCAATGGCATCAAGAATCGTAACGAAAAACAATAAAAAAAACAAGCAAACTCCATAGATATGTGCAATATTGAACGATTCCTTAATTCAACCTCACAGTTTCTCAGTTTTCAGAGATGTGCAGGAGACAGTTTCTCTGAGTTGGAGCATCTGAGCATAAATCACAAAATGTTATGAGCTTTGAAATAATTTCATCTCTTGCCTTTGCAGCCAGTCCTCCCTCAATTGGACTTACAGAGGAGCTTTATAACCTATCCTGCGTGTTTAATAATCCCAGACAAATGGGTTGTGTACTGATTTCAGTTGTTTTAAAAATAAAATGGGTATGAGTATTAAATTATTCTAGAACAAGCATAGAGCAACTACAAGAGGAAAAGCATTGAATGGCATTGACTTTTCCCAGCAGGGCTATTGAGAGGGTTTTGGAGTTCATGGAGACATTTACGTCCACATGGCCACATGCTCTTGGAAGTATTCTGTTAGACGGTACCAAACAGCTTGGTTTATACATTATATTTCATATATTTCACCTAACTGTATATTGCTATAGAAGACCGTAGCCGTGAGAGGCTGGATTGCTAGAGCAAAAGGTAAAAGCAAGTAATCCTGTCTCGTCCCTCTATAAAAGTTACATCTGGGTGATAGCTGTTGCTTTAAAAAAAATTTAAACGCAACATTCCCAAAGGAGGTTTTAGGATGTTGTAAAGACATCCGGCAAATATTATGAAATTGATGTCAAAGGCAATTGAGAAAAAAGTTGTTTCAGTTCTTGGTTATTTTATCTTCATCATATAGAACTATCAAAACATTATTTCAACATACTCAAAAGCAATGGCTATGTCACATGGCTCACTATCTTTTCCTTTAAAATGACACTATATATAATATCTGCTGACTATGTGGAACTCCTGATTAAAAACACATTCCTGCTCACTTTGTAGATACAGGCACAGATTATGCACACAGGTCTTATATTGAATCCTTTTGAGATGCAAGTTCAAAAGAGAAATAAATTATAGTGTAACTTGGTTTATTTTGAGATTCTGTTTGTCTATCAGTATATGTCCAATGATAAAGCTCCAAGATACTACAACTATATAAATCAAATCATAATTGATTGGAAGATACTCAGATTTTATGGCAAGTGTTTCTAGCTCCTACAATAAATGAGGTAACATTTTGAACATTAATGTATGTCTATCTTAAGTAAAAAAAATGTAATGTCAGGAATTGTAAAACGAGAAGTTGATTGCTATGGACGGAGAAGCTACAAACCAAAACTGACATGACAGGTCTATAGTTCTGTATAGCTATTGTAGGCCTACTCAGCAGTTTTGTTCCGGAAGTGGGTGGTGCGTGCTAGGATTTTGATGCTAACGTTAGCAGCAAACTACATTGAAGCAACAGCTGGTTGTTTTTCTTGTCAATCAAAAAGAAAACTGTCCGTTCCATATGACAAACACGAACATCTGGGTAGATAGCCGGAGACACCTGAAAGGAATCGCTTTTCTGTTTTACAGTTCCTTATGATCTAAATCTGATTTGATCTCTGAAAATAGGTAAGCGCTGTTGCACCCTCAAGTTTTCGAAATAATTGTAAACAAACTAGAATAGCCAGCTCGTTAGGTAACGTTAGCTCGCTATCACATAGTGCAACTGAAAATGCAACGTCCGCATTTTATTTCTTTGGTTCATGTCCTAGTACTTGTTATGTGTGGTCCATGTACAATTATTCTTATACTACAGTATCGTCTAGCAACAAAACATCTATAATAACAATGGCAACCATAAGCAAACTAGCTACTATTAAAAGTTAGCAGGCTACATCAACCATACTTGGCTAGGTAGCTACAGACTACTGTACAGTGTAGGATAATCTAACTTGTTACACCTACAAAAACGTTAGTTCCTTGGTGAAACCTCGAAACGTACGGTACAAAAAAGTACATACATAGCTAAGAACGGTAAGTTAGGTAAATAAACAGTGAGAATTTAACACTAGCAAAAATCTATAGCTACGTAACGGACAGTACTAGACATGCCTGGTATTACTCGGCGTACAAAGTTTGAGTATACTCACAATGAAGGAAGCTCGCTAACGTTATTTGTTCATCGCAGCTACTGTGCCAAAATATTCACCATCCAAAATTGCTGATATAGCTAGCGGAATGAAATGCATTGTTGACATTTTTTTAGAAATCGGTGTGTGGTATAATCTTTTGAGAGGACATGCAAACAGTATTTTTCTGCACAATTGCTTTGACGTTTTTTTTCCATCGCTTTATAGTGTATTATACTGCAAACGTTTTTATTAATATGTATATACACAGTTTTGCAAATGTGCACCTTACACCACAAACCTGGAAATAGGCTAGAGTGAGTAAGTGAGTGTGTTGTTCTGTTCAGTGCCTACAATAACAGACTAGAATGCATTGTATACTGTGTATATATATACTTGTGTTAACACCAGTGTTGGGAGTGGGTGTAGACCTAGTCAATAATCCGCTTTATACCTGTTAAACATTTAGTTGTGTTTGGCTGAATTTAAGGATTCCCGGGTATGTCTGTTTTTTGGGGGGTGGTTGGTTGGATAACAACGTGGAGACTGACGAGGTATTCTGGGAGTTCAGCAGTTGCCGGCCGTGCTCCTTCTGTCTGTGACAGCCAAAGGCATCACCTCCCCTCCTCAGTCTACCCACTCCATTTCTCCATTTCTGTTACCATCTCCCTCCCCACACCTCTCCCCTCCAGAACAGTCTCTCATGTCCTTGTATTTCTCTTCCATCGCCCCCCCCCACCTCTGCATCCCCTATCTCACCTTCTATTCTTACCCTAATCTCTGTCTCCCTCTTCTTTCTGTCTAATCTCCGGCTCCCTATCCACATCTCGTTGCCAACCCCTTCTCTGTGTGCTTGTGACAGGGGCTAAAGGGGGGGATGGCGGTCTGGATCCAGGCCCAGCAGCTGCAAGGGGATGCACTGCACCAGATGCAGTCTCTGTACGGACAGCACTTCCCCATTGAGGTGCGCCACTACCTGGCTCAGTGGATCGAGGGGCAGCTCTGGTGGGTTCATGTTACTTTTACACCTCCATTTGACCCGTTTTTCACCTCTTAGTTTATCCGGGTTATTTCCATTCTATCAATGTTTGCAGTCCTGGTGCATGTTATAATGTGTAGCCTAACTGCTTACGTGCGATTTCTCGCAACTTATTGAAATTGGAAAAACTAAACCACACACAGCTGTTTCAAAGTGCGCTGAGTGCAAAAGGTAAAAATTAGAAGTTTGGTGCGTCTGCACACTTGTGCATGAGGGATACTAATGACAATAATAAACGTTGTGTGTTTGTCAAGGTTATTGATACAGTAATGTTTAAATAAGAGACTATAGCACTTTTTTTTCCTTTCCAAAAAAGGCGAAAAGGAAGGTTTCGAGTGAGGAACAGAAGGGTTAAATATAAGAGACCACCGCAAATTTAACGCTGCTGTTCCTCATTTAAAACTTTCCTTTTCAACCTTTTTGGAAAGGGAAGTAAGGGTGCATTGGTCTTTTTGTTTTTTCCAGAGCTGTTTGTATAGACCATAGGCCTGTAGGACTGCAAAACAATCATAACATCATAAGCTTTTTGCCCATGATAAACTGTAGCTAGCAATAAAACCAGAATGGGAAAGAAAAGCGTGTTATTGGGGAGTTCAGGGCATATCATGAAGTAATAATTGATTGTAGAAAAGAAGTGTGATTTTGCTGTAGGCTTTTCTTTGTGTCCTACAGACATTGTGAGCATCAATTGTCAAAACAGGCAATATATGTGTTCCTCAGTGTGTTACTTTTAATCTGCCACAAAATCCAATGGCTCCCACTGTTCAAAAGCTAGTGTTAAATTCATAGGAGTGAAAAGGAAAGCGCACTATGGACATGGGTTCGAGAAACATTGCCTTGCAGCACGATTAGGAATGTGCTTCTAAATTTTTTACATTATTTAAATTGTACAGTTGTGCTCAAAAGTTTGCATACCCTTGGAGATTTGGATATATGTTCCATTTGTAAAGAAAACATGAGTGAGCATGTCTTTTGCAAGACATGTCTTTGATTTCTTTTGGAATTCACATTCAACTGTAGGTCATAACAGAATTGAACAATCATAGAACAAAGCATGGCAACTAAGAAAAATGTAATTACCCCTGTTCAAATGTCTGCATACCCTTAGTTCTTAATACTGTACATTGCCTCCTGTAGCATCAATGACAATGTGCAGTAGTTGTCTATTTGGCCCCAAATTCTTGAAAGTGGTATAGTTGCCCATTCGTTTTGGCAAATGCCTCCAGGTCATGCAAGGTCTTTGGTCGTCTTGCATGAACCACACGTTTGAGATCTCCCCAGAGTGGCTTGATGATATTAAGGTCAGGAGACTGTAATGGCCACTCCAGAACCATCATCTTTTTCTGCTGTAACCACTGGAGGGTCAACTTGCTTAGGGTCATTGTTATGCTGGAAAGTCAGAGAGTGTCCTATGTACAGCTTTCGTGCAGAAGAATGCAAATTGTCTGCTAGAATTTTCTAATAACCTGCTGCATTCATCTTGCCATTCATTTTCACAATATTCCTTGTGCCTGAAGAGCTAACACCCCCCATAAACATCAGTGAGCCTCCACCATACTTCACGGTGGGGATGGTATTCTGCTCACTATAGGCCTTGTTGACCCCTCTCCAAACAGAGTGCTTCTGGTTGTGACCATAAAGCTCAATTTTGGTCTTGTCTCTACAAATTACAGTGTGCCAGAATCTGTGAGGCGTATCAAGGTTTTGTTGGGCATATTGTAACCAGGCTTTTTTGTGGCATGTGCACAGTAAAGGCTCCTTTCTGGCCACTCGACCATGCAGCTCACTTTTGTTCTAGTATTGTCGTATTGTGCTCTTTGAAAGAACCACACTGTCTTTTTCCAAAGCAGCCTTTATTTCTCTTGAGGTTAAACCTGTGAGTTAAACCTGTTAAACATGTGAGTTTATTTTTTGTATCCTGAACAATTCTTCTGGCAGTTTTGGCTGAAATCTTTCTTGGTCCACCTGACCTTGGCTTGGTATCAAGAGAGCCCTGAATTTTCCTCCTCTTAAAGAGTGATTGAACTGAACTGACTGGCATTTGCAAGGCTTTGGATGTCTTTAAAAAAAATAATTTTCCATATTTATAAGGGTCCATTTCTTTGTTACGCAGGTCTTTTGACAGTTTTTTTCTGCTGCATCCCATGGCTAAGTATCTAGCCTGCTCAGTGCATCCATGTGAGAGCTAACAAACCCATTGATTATTTATACACAGACACTAATTGCTGTTTAAAAAGCCACAGGTGAGGAAATATTTACCTTTAATTGCTATTTTCAACTGTGTGTGTCTGTAACAAGGCCAAACATTCAAGGGTATGTAAACTTTTGATCAGGGCCATTTGGATGATTTTTGTTATCATTATGATTTCTCAAGGAACCGAAAAACTGTAATAATCAATGGCTTCAAATGATAACTATTCTTAAATAAAAGATAAGTCATATTTTCAAACTCAGTGCCAACATTTCACAATTTCTGCCAGGGTATGCAAACTTAAGAGCACAACTGTATTATGTGGTCTTATATAGTGTATATATTTTTTTTATGTAGAATTTATTCTCTTGTTTGGAAACCAGGAAGAATAGGTCAGAGCATTAAGCCCTGTGTGTTAAGTGCTGAAATGCCTGGAAGAGGCAAATGGGGTCAAGAATAAAGTAAAAGGGGGCACGTTTACAGAGTAAACTTTACAGTTCTGGCACGCAAGCATTGCTGTTTATCCACAAACTCCAGCCTGTGGCATTGAATGTGTTTTTTGCCCCCTGCATCCAACTGTTTGTGGAGAGCATATTCTTGTTTTGTGAACACCTTATTTACGATAAAAACATAATTTCCTCTCTCTTGCTCTCAAATGTAAACACACACACAATAATATTGACACTGCATCCCAATCGTCAATCATGTTGAATAAAAAAAATAATCTGTAATTGACATTAAATTCTCAGTAAAAAAAGAAACACAAAATATAACTTAATTAAATTTTAATACCAACTATAAATACCATAACCATTATTGTGTTTGTTTTATGTGGGCTTTTTATCATCTCTCAGTGACTTCATACCCCAAAAATAGACGTCTCACATAATAATATCTTTAAGGACATCTTACCACAGGTCGAAATCTGAAAGTTTTTGTTTTAACTGTGAAGAGAAGATTTTGAGCAGCTTTGACAAGTCGATTGGCAGTAAGAAAGCCATGGCTAAGATGGCAAAATTAGAAAAAGGGGCTTGTCTGGGCCATGAAGCACCGAAAGTGGACTACTGAAAACTGGAAGAAAGTCTCATGGACCGATGAATCAGTATCTGAAATCTTCAGTTCATCATTCAGGGTATATGTACGTTGTCGAGAAGGCGGAAAGATAGTTCCTTTCTGTGTGACACCAACTGTCTAACATGGAGGAAGCTCGATGGTCTGGGGCTCTTTTGCTGTTTTCAGAGTTGGCGACATGCACAGAGTGGCACCCTAAACCAAAATGGCTGCCACAGCATTTAGCAGCACCATTCCATACCTTTAAGTTCATCCTAAAGTAAGATAATTACCCTAAACATTCCTCCAGTCCATGTCAGAACTACTGTTTCATTAGAAGAAAAGAACAAGACGGTAGGCTTCTAATCATGGAATGGTAAGCACAGTCTCTGGATTTTAGGCTGGTTTGAGATTAAATGGGCTGAAGGGTGAAAGCAAAGCGATCTTAGAGCCCCACCCATTTGTGGGACCTGGCGCAACAGTGTTTGGAATAACTTTCTGAACCATATTTTATTTCCATTGTAGCAGTGTGTTTGGCTGTTATTTCTACAAAAGCTGGCTACTTTGAGTCCACATTTTCTATTTCACTTGGCTAAACAGAACAATTCCCAATATTTTTGTCTCCAATTGTGTATTTGTTCTATGCATTCATTTCTGCGTTAAGACATTAAACTGTGTGAATTTCATAAAACATTTGGAAAGTTTAGGTTTTCTAAAACTTTTGACTGATAGTGTATGTCTCAAGAATTTAGGATTCTTGAGTTTAATGGGCATTATTTATAATTTCACATCAATGTGGATGTGCTGGATTTAGTTTGTCGCTAGATTACATCATAGTGTATATTTATGACGGCTTCTGTCATTTGAATAAGTATCCCGATGGCGAGAGAGGGAAAATGAAAAAGGCTCGGCTAATTAGACTTCCGCAAGCGCAGTGGAATCATAAAAAGCACTGTATTAGTTTCGAATTTGGGCAGTTTCACAAAAAAGAACAAATGTGTATGCCAAATATGGTGTGCATGTGTTTACATCTGAATTTGAGTTGGAAGTGTCAGTTTTTGATAATCTTTTTTTCATCTTTCAGACTGCTGTATTCTTAGCCCTGGGGTGTCTGACTGGCCCTAAACTGTGGTTGGGTCTGGACCACTTACACAATTGCCCTTGTGAATACGTGATTAGGCTTGGGGTATAAGAAGGCTCTTAGCCCCTGGTTAAAGTGTAGTGTGAGGTGTGTGTATTGGGGTGTACGTCTGTGGTCTCCTGTCTGCACATGGAAATGCACAATGGTGTGTGTGCAAAATTCCCAGAAAAGAGAATTAGTAGACGAAAGACAGAGATGGAGAAGAAAGATTTTTTTAATGTATTATAAACCCATGACGTCATCTGTTTATGATGTACCTGTTTGACCTTCTACTTGCGCCCCCAGGGACTCTGTGGAACTGGAGAACCCCCAGGAAGAGCTGAAGGCCAAGCGCCTCCTGGACAGCCTGGTCCAGGAGCTCCAGAAGAAGGCAGAGCACCAGGTGGGGGAGGACGGCTTTCTGCTGAAAATCAAACTGGGACACTACGCCAGTCAGCTCAAGGTGAGAGACCGGGGGAAGTCTTTGGCTGCCAGGCTATACACTGGAAACAGTAGAAAAACTTGTCAGAAAAAGGAGCATTCCGCTCCCTCAGTTTCTCTGGTTTGATGGAAGTCTTTTAACAAAGCAGTTCAGACTCGAATGTTATTGACTTGCTGCAAGTTTGAGAAAACATTTGTCACAGTTTTTTTCCACGTTGTTGATTTCTTTTCTTTTTTTCCTCTTTCACTTTCTTATCTTTCTAAATAACTGTTCCCCACAGACATTTCTGTACACATTCAATTATTGGAAACACGTCGAGCATCAATGTTGTGGAAATGGGTATAGCGAAAATGACTGTCTCACTTCCTGAACCATCGGGCGGTGGCATTGAAATGAATGTGGTGCTGTGCTGTCCCATTCAGCAGGTTTAGTAGAATTGAGTGGGTGGCCATGTTGTTCCATTGTGCAGGATCTATTTAAATGAGTGGGTGGCCATGTTGTTCCATTGTACAGGATCTATAGAAATGAGTGGGTGGCCATGTTGTTCAGTTGAGCAGGTTCCAAAAATGGACCCAGGTAGCCCAATGAGTAGGGAACTTGTAACAGGGTAGGATTCAAAAGTGTAGGACAAGGTCAGTTTTTATACCCCCTGGAATACATTACATTAAAACAGATGTTGAATTCAGCCAAAGAATGTCATATGAACATGCTGTTGTTAAAACAACTTTGATATGCAGCTCCACCGACAGCAAGTAACAACCTGCACTTAATGTTTAGCCACTGCTCCATGGATTGGTTGGGCTAAATATGCCTGAAGTGTTATGTACAGTACCAGTCAAAAGTTTGTACACATACTAATTTAAGGTTTATCTTTTCCACATTGTAATAGTGAAGACATCCGAAATAACACACATGGAATCATGCAGTAACCAAAAGTGTTTAAAAGAACAGAATACATTTCAAATTGTAGATTCTTCAAAGTCGCCATCAACACGCTTTTTACTTTCTTTCCATATGTGTTATTTCATGATTTTCTCTATTATTCTACAGTGTGGAAAATTGTAAATTAAATAAATAACCTTGAATTAGGTGTTTCCAAACTTTTGACCGCAACTATAAATAAGCCCTTAGAATGTAGATTGTTTTTACCGGCCCAGAAGAGCGAATGTCTTACTGACACTCTACCGACACTGGGCACAAGTATAGCTTAATGGCGTAGTGGTTAAAGACATAGTGTGTCACTTGGCAGATCCCGATTTGAATCCAGCAATGGCAACAACATTCATTCCTTCCTAGCGCAGGCCAGCTCATCTAAGCTTGCCTGGTTCCATTTCTTGTTTCTAACCGGGTTTCCTTTAATCTCAGGGCACTTCCGTGGATTTTATTGGTATTTTTTGCTTACCAATATATGTTTTGAGCTTCATTTGACATTTGCTCCCATGAAATCATTAATTGCTAACCAGCTCAAAAGAGCTCTCAAACTCACACCGATGCAGTCAAAATACCTTTTTTGCTATTTTTAGCCAGCTAGCAGTCAAAAGAAAATGATGAACGATGAGAGAACGATGTGCAGAATAATGAGAACCAATTCAGCTGCTATTATATGAAATGGTATGAGATATGATCCCTGCAAAATTTGAAAAGTAGCTTATTCTGTTATTACATAATTAATTTCTTCCATAGGTGTTTTATTCTAATAATGTCTGTATTTTGTGTACATTTACATCAGCTCTAGATTTGATAACTGTAAATATCTGCAGTGACTTATCAGTATCGTCACGTGTATTTTGCCGATTATTTTTTGTGTAAATTGATGCAAATGAGTATAGCAACAACACCGTGTGTGACTAAAACACTGGTCATGGAGAGGAGACCAGTGGCAACTGGCATGCCAGAACAACAGTTGTTTTCAGCTGGTCTGTGTAGGATTTCCAATCTGCACCAGGCTACCTGCTGTGCATGTGTCAGTGTCTAAACACTAAACAAGGTTGTTCTTTAAACAAATGCATTCTCTATCCCCCTCTCAGAGTATGTATGACCGCTGCCCTTTGGAGCTGGTGCGCTGCATTAAACACATCCTTCATACAGAGAAGAGGCTGGTACAGGAGGCCACCAATGTGAGACACACACACACACACACAGTGACCCAGGACAAAGTAATATCGACGCAACAAAATGCTTTGTTTGGTGATGTCTTACTGTATTGAACGGTCCCGTGTCAGCCTTAAATGTTGTTCGTCTTGTCCTCTGAACACACTCAACATTCTTTCTTCCTATTGGCAGGCCAGCAGTGGTGGGGGCGGGACCCTGGACAGCCTGTCCCAGAGGCATCAGCAGATCAACCAGGCGTTTGAGGAGCTGCGCGTGGCCATGCAGGAGACGGAGAACGAGCTGCGCAAGCTGCAGCACAACCAGGAGTACTTCATCATCCAGTACCAGGAGAACCTACACATCCAGGGTTAGGCTCCGACATCCTGGATTCACCAGCATTTCGCAATGCGTAACCAAAATGTATTGCGTGTGTGGCTGTATTGTAATAGCTTACAATACACCGTTACCTAGACCTCGATGTGTTGAAGCCGCAACTAGACCTAGCAACTAGACATTAAAGCATTAAGACATGTTGGGTGCTCCCCGGTCAGCAATGTTGGGAACCTACCGACAGTGGTCTTAGGAGGAACGGACCACAAACCAGCGACAGGGTGTTGGGCGCCCAAGGCTCATTGATGCACGAGGGTAACGAAGGCTATCCTGTCTGGTTTGAATGGACAGGTCGGTTGGGTCACAAGTCACAAAACTATTTAATGATGGTTATGGGAAGAATGTGTTGCAACACTCGGTGAGAAGAGGCTGGGTTCATTGCACCCTGCTGTGTAACCACAGAACGCTTTGAGGGACATGATGTTCATGGTCAAGATGTTGCCCTGGCCTCTAAATCCCCCAGATCTCAATCCTATTGAGCATCGGTCAGAAAAGTCTGATCCACTGCGGCCCCACCTCACAGCTTATAGGACTTGAAAGATCTGCTGCTAATGTCTCTGTGCCAGATAACATAGGACACCCTCTTGTTGAGACCATTGCTGTGTTGGTGGGCTGTTTTGGCTAATTAGTGTATGTATGAACTAAACATGTTAGAGCGAATGATTGGAGCAAACGCCTCCATATCAGTACAGTAGAGGTGTTAACCCAAGTCTTTTCATTCCTTCCCTAACCCAACGCGACCCCATAATAGCCCAGCTGAACAATCTGTCAGCCGTGCCGGCGGAAGAGAGAGCCCAGAGAGAGAGCAGCCTGCAAGCCAAGAGAACCACCTTGGAGACCTGGCTCACCAGAGAGGCCAACACAATGCAGAAATACAGACTGGTACACTACTGAATGTGCACATACGCACAGACACAGCAGACAACATAAGGCATTTCAATTGTAGTCATTTTACCTGTTTTATTCATATCTATTGTCATAAGCTGATGTGTGCATGACCGGGCAATCTCTGAGATGGTATCTCAGATTGCTTCGTTGACGCCTACATTTAGCCAAGACACAGATTGCCATAATTTGGTTGCCCCAAATTGCTGAACTTTCAAGAGGAGCAGAACTACAAATAAATATGTACGCTAACAGTCAAATGTTTGGACCCCTACTAATTTTCGGATTAAAAAAAAATATATATATTATTTTTCTATTTTCCAAATTGTAGAACAATTGTAAAGAAATCAAGACTTTGAATAATACTTATGGAGTCTTGTAGCAACCGAAACATTTAACAGATACACTGTATTGTAGATTCTTCAAAGCTGCCACCCTTTGCCAGGATGACAGCTTTGCACACTTGGCATTCAATCAACAGGCTTCATGAGGTGTGTTGTGACAAGGTTGCTGACCAGAAGACCATCACTATGTCTGTATTGTAGTAGTCTATATAGTGTTGATTTCTTCACTGTTATTCTTCAAAAGTAATAATAAATAAACAACCTTGAAGTAGCTGTCCTAACCTTTGACTGGTACTGTGTCTTCAAATAATTTTGTCCATGTACTCAGGACAATGAACAAACACTTAAAATGCTTGCTCAGAGACAGAAACATTCCAACTGCTGTCCATTAACAATTAAGGCATTTTGTGTGTGTGCGTGTTTCAATTTGTGTGTACCTATTTGTGTGTGTGTAGGACCTAGCAGAGAAGCACCAGCAGAGTCTGGTTCAGCTGAGGAAACAGCAGACTCTGATCTTGGACGAGGAGCTAATCCAGTGGAAGAGACGCCAGCAGCTCGCCGGCAACGGGGGGCCTAGAGAAGGGGGACTGGACGTCCTGCAGTCCTGGTGAGTCCCACCACTGGGCTTGCAGAAGTCCACTAACTGTCCCAAAATGCACGTTTTCCTGCTGAAAAGTTGCCTCTCCCCCTATTGCCTTTTGATTTTTCCCAGGAGTTTTGAAAAACACACTATTATTCTCTCTTATTATATAACTCTTTTAGTAATGAAACATTTAAACAACTTCTCCAATCTCTCCAGGTGTGAGAAGTTGGCGGACCTGATCTGGCAAAACCGGCAGCAGATCCAACGGGCCAAACACCTGACCCAGCAGCTGCCCCTGCCGGGCCCTATAGAGGAGCTCCTCACCAAGCTAAATGCCGACATCACCGACATCATCTCTGCGCTTGTTACTAGGTAGGGCTTGGTGTGTGTACTTGTGTGTCTTTGTGAGTCTACATCATCTCTGCGCTTGTTACTAGGTAGGGCTTGGTGTGCGTACTTGTGTGTCTGTGTGAGTCTACATCTCTGCGCTTGTTACTAGGTAGGGCTAGGTGTGTGTACTTGTGTGTCTGTGTGAGTCTACATCTCTGCGCTTGTTACTAGGTAGGGCTAGGTGTGTGTACTTGTGTGTCTGTGTGAGTCTACATCTCTGCGCTTGTTACTAGGTAGGGCTAGGTGTGTGTACTTGTGTGTCTGTGTGAGTCTACATCTCTGCGCTTGTTACTAGGTAGGGCTAGGTGTGTACTTGTGTGTCTGTGTGAGTCTACATCTCTGCGCTTGTTACTAGGTAGGGCTAGGTGTGTGTACTTGTATGTCTGTGTGAGTCGACATCATCTCTGCCACATTAGCTGGATGTACCCAGATGTATGTTGCCCAGTTATCGACAGTAATGCTAATATTACAGGTTTGACCCAAACCATATAATTTAGCATTCACGTGCTTCTTACAGGTTACTGTATGTGTGCGATTATGGGTATATACTGATCAGCCAAAAAAGCATGACCACTTAACGGTGAAATGAATAACCATGATAATCTTATCATAGCACCTGTCAGTGGGTGGGATATATTAGGCAGCACATGAACATTCTGTCTTCAAAGTTTGTGTTAGAAGCAGGAAAAACGTGCGAGCTCAAGGATTTGAGCAAATTGGACAAGGGCCAACTTGTGATGGCTAGACGACTGGGTCAGAGCATCTCCAAAACGGCAGCCCTTGTAGGGTGTTCCTGGTCTGCAAATTTGAGCCTGTAATTGAACCCACAATTGCTGAAGCTGCAGTTACTGAACTAATCTAAAGAAGGACAGTTTTATTGCAACTTTGATCAGTGCAAGTTTTCAGCTGTGCTAACATAATTGCCAAAGGATTTTCTAATGATCAGTTAGCCTTTAAAATGATGAACTTGGATTAACAAAGACAGTGTGCAATTTGGATGTGATAATGGGACTATTAAACACATTATTTTGGTTCAATTTGATGTTATGATAACTGACCAAAAAATTGCTTTTCTTTTGAAAACAAGGATATTAATAAGTGACCCCAAACTTTTGAAAGGTAGTGTATATATAAAACTACTGGCTGACCTCTGTACACTATTGCAAATTGTAATCTGTCCTTTCTGTTTTTTTTTGTGCTGATCAGGGGTTTGCATCTCATATTATAGTCTTCTAGAAACCGTAGATTGTGACATGTTCTCTCCAGCATTCTGGAGGTTGTTGGTGTTTTCACTGACACTTATTTTAGGATTGTTTTTCCACAGCTTTGGTCATTTTAATGTCATCAACTGCTGGTATTTTCTTTGGCCATCTTGGTTTCTGACAATTTGCTGAATGCACCAGTGGATTTTCTTTCCAGAACAATCCAAACTGTTTATTCGTCTATGCCATAGTACTTTGTTGCTATGGTTCTAACTTATCTCTTGGGGTTTTACCATAGAAAATGCTTGCTTTTATTTAATGGGCAGCTCCCTACTCTTCATGTTGGACTATACCTATTGACACCAAATGCAGACTGCCAAGGCATAGCAAAGGATAGAAGTGAGACTACAAAATTACAGTAACCACCTTATTAAACACCTGTGAGACAAATCTCCCAATATCTATGCTCACATGAAATGGGGAGATGGAACTCTGGCAGAGCCGTTATTCCTGTTGGTCAAACATATATGACATTTTGTACTTTGGCCTCATAATCACATTTTGTAGTATTGCTTAATTTTTTTGCTGAGACCGCAATTACTTTGGGCTGCTGTTTTTGTAATTTTGTCCTTACCCACCAACTTTTAAGTCAGAACATTTTCTGTATAAGGCCAAACCTAGGTGCTTTTTGTCACAGTCTGACAAAATGCGTTTTCTGAAACCTTTCTGGAGAACACAAAAACTATATTTTCCAATTGACCTATGATAGTTTATAATTATGAAACTTCTGAAAATATTTTAAATTACAAAAATGTTTTACTTCTAGTCATCATGAAAAAGAGTGAGTACACGTAGCAGGCTGTCTACTTTCAATAAACTTGAAATAAAATTATTTGGCTCAAATATTATATTATGGCGTACTGGCTATGCTTTTGGTAAATGGCTCTTAGTGTGAATATGCCATTGCTTCAAGAGTAACATTGAAAATTTAGAAAATTGAGAAGCATCACAGTAATTAGCTATGAACATATAGAGTCAGTATTCTCCCATGTCCTGTTATCTTTTATGTACGTAACCTATAATCTTTTTAACAGTATTTACCCACCGTCTGGTTCTCTGACCCTTTGTATCATCACTTTCTCATTTCTCTGTCTCTCACTCCTCTCTTTCTCTGTCATCTCTTTCTCGTTTGTCTGTCACTCTAGTTTCTTGCTCTTGTCTCTCACTTCCTCTTTTGTTTCTGCTTTTATCTTTCGTCCATGCTACATCCTTCCAAGGTTGCATAGCTAACTTTTGTTCTGACTGGCCCTATTGGGCCAGTTGGTCTGAAATCTACTGGTCCGGACTGTATTTTTACCGGTCCGGAAAAAAATAAGAGACCACTGCACTATTTTCTTTCCTTTCCAAAAAGTTGGAAATGAAAGTTAAGAGTGAGGAACAGAAGCGTTCAATTTGCAGTGCTCTTTGAATTTTAGCCCTTCTGTTCCTCCCTCAAAACCTTTTCAACTTTTTTAGAACGGTAAGAAAAGGGTGTGGTGGTTTCTTAATTTTGTCCAGAGCTTCAGATCATTATCATCTTTGCATGAAGATGCCTGCTTATTTGATGTGACATAAAATCATGTAAATAAAATAATTGAGTTAATATATTTATGGTAACATAACTATTGCGCAATAGAGTACTTTCACTAATTGTTTGACAGACTTCTTGTGTGTCACTGCTAGCAAGCACTTAGGCTGACGTAGTTAACATGATACAGTTGACAAGCCATGTCCGTATGGTTTCTCTATACGTACATGACTATGTCATGGACGTAGTCTGTGAATGGCTTCTCCCTCTTCACAACATGATAGGCAGTCGTAATTACTTTTTCAAGTTGGCTATGCACCACTTCCATTCGGAGCAGGCAGACATTCAATGGTACAGACCCAGAGTTGCCAACAGCCCTTTTAGCCACAATATATGCCACATGCTGCAGGGACTTAAGAGCATGTTTTTGGAAGTTCTTCGTTTTCATAATAACTGACCCTGCCTTATCAGGTTTTTGGTAGTTCTTCATTTTCTTAATAAATGACTCTGCTTTATCGGCTTTCGCTCAACATGAACGGCAGTATGTGTCCCTTGCCATTACCATTTTCGATCCATGGAACCTGTCTTTCCCACGAAAGCAAAAATGATGGCATTTTCTTTGCCTCGCACGATACATTATTTGTGTCCTTCTTTAGAGTGCAATATGAACAATGATTGGTCAAAACAGCCATCAGATGTTATTGGTCAAAATGACAACACTGGTACTGTACCACACTGAGGGGGAGAACATTTTATTGCGAGGACAAGCAAAAATCAAAGCAGGAAGGGTGACAAAGATGACTAGCAAACGTTTTAGTACAATACTCTGAATTTGACTGACTTTGTCTACTGGCCTGACATTAGGTCTTACTGGCCCTGGGCCAGCGGGCCTTTGTTGATGTTGAACCCTGCATTCTTCTGCCCAATAACTCCCTTCGTCCTTCACCAGTACATTTATCATAGAGAAGCAGCCCCCCCAGGTGCTGAAGACACAGACCAAGTTTGCGGCCACAGTGCGCCTCCTGGTGGGCGGGAAGCTCAACGTTCATATGAACCCTCCGCAGGTCAAGGCCGTCATTGTCAGCGAGCAGCAGGCCAAGGCCCTGCTCAAGAATGAGAGCACCCGCAAGTAAGACCGACCCCCCCCCCCCCCACACACACACACACACACACACCTCATACTAGGGAAACAATGGTGAAGTGGGCCTCCAGTTCAGTATGTTTCGCGGTTTTGACTAAAATATCTTTCAGTTTTAGAGAAATATATACAATTTTAATAATGATTTTGTCTGTTATTGTTGAAATTATTAAGCGATGATCCAATTTAATCAACTAAATTCCCTTATGTTTTAGTCACATTATAGTCCAATCACAATGATTGTCTTATTAACCAATAGGAGCCGAAACATATTGCCATATCAAATAAGACCAATGGAACATATCATAGGTTAATGTTGCGCTTAATTGTTTATATTTCCTACTATTATTTATTAAAAAGTTAAGTGCAGCATTGTGCGCAGTATGGAAGAGTGAAATCTCTAAAATGGAAAATGAGTATTGCTCATGCGTTCTTGTTTGAGCAGTTTAATTGGCATATCAATTTAATATCAGTTTGAAATGTAAGAATTAGGGGAAAAAGATTCAACAAAATGTTGATGTTTAACACATTAGGTTATACCCAAGTCTCCAGGCACCACACCACGATCTTTGTCTGTACGTATACATTGGGAAGATTCGCTTTCAGATGTCTTTTGATCAGAAAGTGCATCATTAGATTTGATTCAACTTTGTCTTTTGTGCATCATGAATAAAAACACTGAGGAACCTCTCTTTCCAAAATCCTCCTACCCAACTATGGTAGTTTTATTTGACTCATGTCACAGATGATTTGGTCTAGTCACGTTTTTGTGAACCAAAATGAAATATTTTTTTCTTTAGTTTTTGTTTTTACTGTTTCTATTTAGTCGGTTATCATCTCGTTAACTGCCACTGAAAATTAGGTATTCAACGAATATTTTTGTTGACGAAAATCCCACTGTATTAAACGCTGAATCCAAAATGTTCCCACACAGCGGATTTAAAAGACAGCGATGCCTCTTGAAATGTGCATCTCTGTCATGCTAGCGCTTGCTGTTGGAGCTAAGTGAATATTTGTTTTTAGTTTCCCCTCACTTCATGGGGCGCCTTTAGGGAGGTGTCCTACTGAGATGTCATTGCATTGGTTGTTTAAGGGGGAGGGGGTTGCGGTCACTGCAATTGCCACATTTTGAGACACTGTTGTTGAGTAAAGTTTGTCAGCCCTCAGGAGTCCCCTAATGGCCCGGGGCACCAAGCAATTGCCTGTCTTACCTGTTCACAAACTGCACGTCTGGTTCTGTGGATCTAAATCTGTGTGTGGTCTGCAGCACAATAAGCAGGTTTTGGAAATTATCGAAAAATGACCTGCATATCGTAATCCGCAGTTCACTTGCGCATATTAAACCGTTGGGGGCGTACAAAATGGTTCGATAACATACGGTATACTATTTCATCCCTAGCTTATTTATGCAAAATTGTTTGCTCTCTTTGTTGGAATATCAATAAATATTCCCATTCAAAATCTTTTTTCCCCTAACCTTTAAATCTGAAACAAACTCTAAACCTAACCCCTTAATTGTAACTTGACCCGAATTTTTAATTTTAACCTAACTCAAAGCCTAAAATTGGTTTTTTTCTCATGCAACATTTCCCCAGGCAGAATCTTCCATTTGCCTTTCACAGATTTTAAGCGCACACACACACACACACACACACACACACACACACACACACGTCAAACTTCTGTTTAGTCCTATGCTTGGGCTGTTATAGTAGCACACCACCAATTTTTCTGATTCCTATTCTGTCTGTTTTTCAGTGACAGCAGTGGAGAAATCCTTAACAACAACTGTGTAATGGAATACCACCGGACCACAGGAACCCTCAGTGCTCACTTTAGGAACATGGTGAATTTGGTTAAGTTTATGAATATAATTGCATGATTGGCATATTCCAATTAGGCTGGGCGATAAAGCAATATCAATATTTATCACGATAATATGATGTGGTCAATAAGCTGCGGTTCATTGCAGTTCTCTCCTGTGTAGTCCCTAAAGCGCATCAAGCGGTCAGACCGCCGTGGGGCTGAGTCGGTCACGGAGGAGAAGTTTACTGTCCTGTTTGAGTCCCAGTTCAGTGTGGGAGGCAACGAGCTTGTATTCCACGTTAAGGTAACAGGAAAATACACTTTTAGGGCAACATTTTTTAAAACATTACATCCAAATTAACATGTTTCTGTGCTGTGTGGTCTGTGGTCTCTGTGGGATCTCTTGGTTTTATTTTGGGATGTGAAACTGAGGAAAATTAACATGATAAATCATAACTGTCCCAATAAGATAGTTATACAGTAGTGTATTAGCTGTATTTGACATTGCACTGTCACAAGTGTCTTGCTGCAGAGTAAAACTAAATTGTTTCTTCTAATTGAGAAAAGAACATTCCAGCGATGGGAGCTTGCATTTATACAATGCCAATATGGAGAGAAACATTTTGATAACGCCAATCATTGCACTTTTTTTATTAATCTTTATTATTATTTTGTGGTAAAAGTTCAGTGTGGCAGATTTAAACTCATGACATGATGGAGCAACACAATTTATGGAGCAACAGCATGTTAATCACATACTTCGTTTTAACTGAATTTTCATTTGTAATGACTTCATAAAGGCAGTTAGTCAGATTTTTCAAACAGTTTTCTTATTGTTTCTGTGTCCAGACATTATCTCTCCCTGTGGTGGTGATTGTACATGGAAGTCAAGACAACAACGCCACAGCAACAGTCCTGTGGGATAACGCTTTTGCAGAACCGGTGAGTTTCATGCGGTCGTTCCTGGAAGAGGCTTTGCATTTAGTCCTTTTCTGTATTTTGTAACTGCCACCATAATTAACCTAAGCGAATGGAAGGCCCAGAATGAATCCTCTATACGTAAGGCATTCATTATTTTTGGGACAACAATGATACTTTTTTTATTCCAAAGGCAAACACAAAACCCAGAATCAAGACTGGACTAACCTATCAAATGTATTTTATAAACCCCTTTTTTCATGGCTAATAACAATTCCAGGATGACAAGGACAGGGACTACCATGTGCATGCTTTAACTATGTGGGTTGGAACATGAGAAAAACATTCAAAAAATGTAACAATGTAATTTGTGAACATAAAATGACTGACCATTACTGAATAATTCACCAGTGTAATCCCTTTGCAATTTACATTAATTATAATAAAATGATATTTCCATGTTGTGGGTTTGTGGCCTTGAGAAGCATAGTTTGCCACCCTCTGGTAGTTACCTTGACCTTTTTGCCAGACCGTGTAAGCGGAGCCGGCCAAGAAAGAGGGAATGTCTCTTACTGAGTGAGAGACTGACTGACTGTGTTCCCCTTGTTAAATAACGTAGTGATTAGCTAAGTGGACTTGCAAACTAAAGGTCCAGTGTTCGGATCTCCTCACAGGCAAAGCGAAGTACGCATTTTGAATTATTCTGTACAGACAAAAATTTGCTGGCTAAAACCTTCAGTACCTACATTATATTAAGTCTGAAATAAAACAGTTTACGGTTATATTGCGACTGTAAAAGTGGAAAAGGTTCTGACATGATTTATCTTGTCTCATTCCGTCTCATTCTTTTACCTCACAAAACCTGGCATTTTTACAGTGGTCTGTAAACTTTTTATATCCACTGTAAGTTTGTTTCTATTGAGAGCAATGACATGTAATACTTTTATTTGTGGGCTACAGTAAAACGATGGTTATACAGTATTACAATTATTTCTGGTACATTCCACGATTATCTCGTCTTTTCACTTGTTGAAAAAGTTAGTTACCGTCACCTTTATTGATAGTTATTGTATCAATGTCAAGAAAAAAGTACACTGTTATGCCATGAATGAAAAAAATATGCTCATATGCCATGAAATGAAATAGGTTTTGTAGACTCGCTAGCAATTGCTAAATTCTTGACTATTCCAGTAAGTTAGTAGAGACTGATAAAGCCTATTACTGGCTAATGCTGTTAGAACGGCCAGTGGCAAACGCCATACAGTTCATAGATGCTATTTGTGGTGGAGGTAAACTTAGTAAGAAACGTTAGTCAGTTAAACTGTATCAACATCATTCACAAATGGCCAGTACTGAGGCTGTACTGGCAGCTGTCATATGTATAGCTCTGTGGTATAGTGGTTATCGACACAGCCTTCCACGTGGGCGACCCAGGTGTGAATCTCAAGAGGGCAACACTTTCTATTGCGAATATGCTGAACTTGGCTTGCCTGGTTTCTTGTCTTTTCAAGACCTGAAATAAACATTTGAGAATGCTCGGGAAAGGATTTAAGACTTCCTCCATACAGACATTTTTGTAGAATTTTGGCTCCAAATCACATTTCTCAACTCTTAGAATGAATCTAACGACATTGTTTTTTAGTAAATATATGAATATTCCCTCTGCTCATCTTTCAGTGACACACGTGGTTTAAAATGCTTGTGTCAACCAAAGAGTGGGTCTTGCAGCATGTCAAAAGCATGAAGTATATTATTTGTGCGTCTGGCAACACTCTTTGATGCTCGCCAGCAGTTTAGATGCAGTAATACAATACCATGTACAGTTAGGTCCAGAAATATTTGGACACTGACACAATTTTCATAGTTTTGGCTTGGTGTATGCCACCACAATGGATTAAAAATTAAACATCCGAAATGCAATTGAAGTGCACGCTTTCAGCTTCAATTCTTGGGGTTCAACAAAAATACTTTATTAAACGTGTATATATACAGTCCCCTTATTTCAGGAGCTGAAATGTAATTGGACATATGAACTCAAGCATAAATCAATTGTAAATGTTTTATACTTTGTCGAAGATCCTTTGCAGGCAATGTCTAGGGTTTCCTCCTTTGTGATGCTTTGCCAGGCCTTTACTGCTGATGTCTTCAGTTGTTGTTTGTTGTTTGTTCTTGGGTCTTTCTGCCTTATGTTTTGTCTTCAGCAAGTGAACTGCATGCTCAGTTGAATATTCCACTTCTTTCCAATAACCTTCACTGAAATTGTCGGAATCTGAGCAGGCTATATTTCTATACAAATTAATCCGTCTGCTTCTGTCACATCATTAATCAACGCTAGTGACCCAGTGCCATTGGAAGCCATGTGTGACCTTGCCATCACACTACCACCACCATGTTTGTATGATGATGTGGTACTCTCATTCCAAGCCTTCTCCATACCTTTTCTTTCCATCATTCTGGTAAAGGTTGATCTTAGTTATCCGTCTAAAGAATGCTATTCAATAACTGGACTGGACTTCTTTACAGGTTTTTTGGCAAAGTCTATTCTGGTATTTCTATTCTCAAGGCATATGAATGATTTGTACCTCTTTATTTGCTCTTGTAAAGTCTTCTCTTTATGGTAGACTTGGATAATGATATGCCCACCTCCTGGAGAGTGTTCTTCACTTTGCTGTATGTTGTGAAGTGGAAAGGATCCTACCATGTGGTCTACCGTGGACGTCCTGTCCTTTTGGTGTTGCAGAGCTCACCAGTGTGTTATTTTTTTCACGGAATGTACCAAACTGCTGATTTGGCCACCCCTAATATACCTGCAATCTCTCTGATGGATTTTGTTTTGCGGTCTAAGGATGGCTAAGTTTCACTTGCATTGAGAGCTCCTTTGACTGCATGTTGTGGGTTCAAAGCTTCCAAATTCAAATTCCAGGTGTGGAATCAACTCCAGATGTTTCACCTTATTTGATGAAGAAATAACAAAGGAGTAGCCCACACCTGTCCATGAAACAGCTTTTGAGTCTATGGTCCAATTACCTTTGGTCCCTTGATAACAACGGGCTACGTATTAAAGAGCAGTAATTCCTACACTCTTCCTCCAATATTGATGTGAATAGCCTCAGTGAAGCTGAGAGGTTGCACTTTAAGCCCAAATTATAGTTTAACAGTAACTTGAAGATAGTTTGATAAACAGCCAAAATAACAAAACTTGTGTCAGTGATTATTTCCAGGCCTAACCGTGTAAGTGCATTTATTTTGGGCCGCCCACATCATGTACGTTCGAACTAGTATGTTACACAGACATTGCTTTTTTCTTGTTGTTTATTGTTGATTTCCTTTCTTTTTCCCCCTCCCCACTCCTCCAGGGCAGGGTGCCGTTCATAGTGCCTGACAAAGTGCTGTGGCCCCAGCTGTGTGAGGCCCTGGACATGAAGTACAAGGCCGAGATGCACAGCGCCCGCGGCCTCTCTGACGATAACCTGGTCTTCCTGGCTCAGAAGGCGTTCAGCAGTGCCAGTGTAAATCCAGATGACTACCGGAACATGACCATGTCCTGGTCCCAGTTCAACCGGGTATGACCTATTTGATTTAATCATTGACCACTGACTGTTCTTAGAAATCCTGAGTCTAGTTCAATATGGTTTGGCCGTTTCACGAGAAACTACATGCATTTGAACCATAACCACTGGATATTCTAATTTATTAGTTTACTTTTTTACTAGTTTACTTTTAACTGACACTAACATGACTGGCTCATGGTTCAAGTTCAAACAACAGTTTCACCATAGCCTAGTATTTACTGCCTACTAGCGCAATATGACCATTGAACTACAGGAATAGGCGGGCTTCCATGTAGGGTAAAGACTTACCAAACCATCTATGTCCACATATCAATTTTTGTAGAATGTCAAACATTTTATAATTTTGCGGACCACTCATCCAGAGGGAATTAAAAAATGTGCATATTTTAGTTGGCTAATTATAAATGCACAATCTGTTTTTGTTGTGCTATATTTAGCATGATACCTAGCAGGTGAATAAAACGTATCAGTCCGGTGTCAGCCTGGCCTTTGGAAAATTTGTGAAGACAGTGGTGCACTGTGTTTGTGTGAGAGAGAGACAGTGTTACGTGTGCACGTGCGCGTGTGTGTGTGATAATGTGTTTGTGAGAGAGAATGAGGGTGTGTGCACCAGGGAGTTGCTAATATGGTGTGTGAGTCAGGGAGACTGTGTCAAGTGAAAACTAAAGGGGTTTTTAGTGTTTCTGCCTCAGTGACACACAGATCATTATTGTCTTTCCAAAATTACTTTGAATATGAGCTACTCATTTGTTAGCAGTAGTCAAAGTCATTTTACAATGGAGTATCCAGGATGTTTTAGTTCACTTTACACATTATGCCTAATAAAACATTGTTTTCTGGAGTAAAGGAATGCATGTGGGTGAAATAATTGCTAGCTTATGTTGTTAGTTGAAATGTTAATTATGTTAATTCCCCTAAAATTTGTCATACAGTCCCCGGCCCCTGAGGGGATTGAATCCATAACACTGGTTTTGCAGGTGCCAAGGTTTACCACCTGAGCTACACATGACTTATTGGGAGCCATATCTGAATGTCTATTCTATCCATAGGAAAGCTTGCCTGGTAGGAACTTCACCTTCTGGCAGTGGTTTGATGGAGTCATGGAGCTCATGAAAAAGCACCTAAAACCACACTGGAATGATGGGTAAGAGATAGGCTTCAACTCAGAACAGTATTCAAATATTTTTGACAATTGTTATACATTTGTAGGCTGTGTGTATACAGCGAGGGGGGGAAATGTATTTGATCCCTGCTGATTTTGCACATTTGCCCACTGACAAAGAAATGATAAGTCTATCATTTAAATGGTAGGTTTATTTGAAAAGTGTGAGACAGAATAACAACAACAGTATCCAGAAAAACGCATGTCAAAAACGTTATAAATTGATTTGCATTTAAATGAGGGAAATAGGCATTTGATCCCCTCTCAATCAGAAATCAGGATTCAGCCCAGTACTCCATGGGAGGATCTTGTCAATGATCTCAAGGTAGCTGGGACCATAGTCACCAAGAAAACAATTGTTGAAACTACACCATGAAGGACTGAAATTCTGCTGCGCCCACAAGGTCCCCTTTCTCAAGAAAGCACATGTAAAGGCCCATCTGTAGTTTGCCAATGAACATCTGAATGTTTCAGAGAGGAACGGGATGGAAGTGTTCTGGTCAGATGAGACCAAAATTGAGCTCTCTGGCATCAACTCAACTCGCAGGGTTTGGAGGATGAGGAATGCTGCCTATGACTCCAAGAACACCATCCCCACCGTCAAACATGGAGTGTTATGCTTTGGGGGTGTTTTGCTGATAAGGGGACAGGACAAATTCACCATATCAAAGGGATGATGGACGGGGCCACGTGCTGTCAAATCTTGGGTGAGAACCTCCTTCCCTCAGCCAGGGCATTGAAAATGGGTCAAGGATGGGTATTCCAGCATTACAATGACCTAAAACACACGGCCAAGGCAACAAAGGAGTGGCTCAAGAAGAAGTACATTAGGGTCCTGGAGTGGCCTAGCCAGTCTCCAGACCTTAATCTCTTAATCATAATCTTAATCGAAAATCTGTGAAGGGAGCTGAAGGTTCAACTTGCCAAAAATCTGCCTCGAAACCTTAATGACTTGGAGAAGATCTGCAAAGAGGAGTGGGACAGTGTCCCTCCTGAGGTGTTTGCAAACCTTGTGGCCAACTACAAGAAACATCTGACCTCTGTGATGCCAACAAGGGTTTTTCCACCAAGTAATAAGTCATGTTCAGCAGAGGGGTTGAATACTTATTTCACTCATTAAAATGCAAATACGTTAATACCATTTTTGTCATGCATTTTCTGGATTTTTGTGTTGTTTTTCTGTATCTCACTATTCAAATTAACCTACCATTAAAATGATGGACTGATCATTTCTTTATCAGTGGGCAAACATACAAAATCAGCAGGTGATCAAATAAGTTTTCCCTCGCTGTACATACATGTGTTGCCACATATGTTTGTGAATGTTTTCTCAGTGCTTGTGTGCTTGTTGGCAGGGCGATCATGGGCTTTCTGAACAAGCAGCAAGCCCAGGACATGCTGATGTCCAAGCCAAACGGGACCTTCCTGCTTCGCTTCAGTGACTCTGAAATTGGGGGCATCACCATTGCCTGGGTGGCAGAGAACCCCAATAAAGCAGGTACTTTGCCACACTTCTTGGCCGGGAGTAAGCCGAGACAAGAACCAATGCATGGATATATCCCACATGAGACAGATCTGCCCTTTGTGGGCAAAGCAACATAATGGACTTTCAAAGTGTTCTTTTCTGCCTTGGTCCAGGTCTCACTCGCACAACATTTTGTAATTAGTGAATGGTCAAAATCTGGGTAAAGTTTATGCTGATTTGGTTGTCTCTGGTTTTGATTGCAGGGGAGAGGTTGGTTTGGAACCTGATGCCGTACACCACCAAAGACTTCACCATCCGCTCGCTAGCTGACCGCATCAGTGATCTTAACCACCTCCTGTACCTCTACCCTGACCGGCCCAAGGATGAAGTCTTCTCCAAGTACTACACCCCTCCTCTCTGTACGTAACCCACGCATCTTTCAGTTTGTTTCTTAAATAAATGCATGTTTACCTCAAATGCGTCTGCTCTCATCTGCACTTTCTCTCACTGCATCAGCCAAAGCTGTGGGTGGCTACGTCAAACCGCAGATCAAGCAGGTGGTGCCGGAGTAAGTATACTGTCATGCACACCTTTTTCTTTGTTTTTCTACACCTACACATTGATGAGTTATTGTTCCCGCTAGGCTCTATGAAATCCAATGCTGGTTATTAATGGAATTTGGCAATGTGTAATGGATTTGAGCATTGTGTAATGGATATTGTTTGTTTGTAATAGGTTTTGCGTATTTATCATGGCTTTTGCTAGTTTGTAATAGATTTTGCTGGTTTGTAATGGATTTTGCCATTTTCTCATGGAATATGCAAGTTTGTAATGGACTATGTCATATGATGAAGACCAACATAGTCCATGATGGGTTAAGATGTATACTAAGGTTATAGGACTTTATGACTTTTTGAAAACTGCTCTCCTCTAGCGTGTTACAAAACCTGGTGGGAATCTGCCAAGAAGACGGGCCAAAATCAATCTGACATGTTCTGCAAAGCTAGTACATACTCAAAAGACGTCATGGGGTTATTGCAGTAAAAGTTGCCTCTACCAAATATGAATGTGTGGTGGTTCTATTTTTATGAAAGCAACATACTTGAGTTTTTCTTTTTCTTACAAATATTTTCCTACATGAAGCCAATGTCACCCTGTTAATTGATTTTTAGTATCAATGATTTAAAATAAAATATCAAAGGTTACATTTGTAATTAATACATTTTAGAGAATCGGTCAGGGGTCTGGATACTATTAAGGAACTGTGTTTACACTGAAATAGAAATAGTCAATGGGTAACCACCAAAGATATTTACAGCGTTTGAACTGTTTGCCAAATCTCAGTAGCTTTAATTTGATTGTGCTTCCTGTCCTCCCTGTAGATTCACTACTCCTAACTCTGAAACATCTACGGTGAACCCCACATACATGGACCAGTCCCCTTCCCCGTCAGTGGCCCACACCAACAACTTTGGCATTTTCCCTCAAATGTAAGTGCACAACGGATGATAATTTATCCATGCACACGGATGAAAGGTCTGTACCATTATATGGCCATTTATAAAAACAGGTTGGTTATGCTCATTGTTAGCCTAAGGCTAGCACACTACAAGCTGGGCAAAAAGATAGTTGGTAGAGTTTATGCTTGTACTTGTGTTCATCATGACTTTGGTAGACCATCTCTATTTCAAGACACATAATTTCCAACCTTGCCTTTGATGGTTCCACAGGTTCCCAGTTCTGACACCATTGAGACAAAAGCCAAAATCAAACCGGGAGAGGTCTGACAACTGCAGTCATTTTGTATGTGGGAAAGTTATTTATTCCACATAGTATTTTAAAATTGGTTTTGCGAACAATTGACTAAATAAAAAAAAGTGTTTTTTCCTGGTGAGGAGAGTAACAATCACTGTGACCTAGGCTACAGTAGCTCACTATATACGGTAGTGTTGCACTTAACAATTTTGATTATCAATCAATTGTTATTGCAATTAATCAGATAGAACAATCAGTAGTTTCTTTTTAAAAATTATATATGAAATGGGAGTTTTTCCTCATCTTGCCTAATGTTGTTTTTTAAAACAACTTAGTAGTAATAAAACAAATTGAAAGCATTTGCAAAAAAACTACTTTCATAAAGTCCATACAGCAACAGATGCTCTTTTATTCATATAACTTCTAAATTGTTTTTGATGAATAATGAATAAATTAATAATTAATAAAGAAAACAATGCAAAATAGTATGCTAAAATACCACTAGTATGCTTTAACGTGTTGGTATTCATCAAGACTTGCAGTAGGAAGGAAAAAGGAATTGTAACATATTGTTGGGACTCACACACATTTGCTGTAGTACAGCCTGAAGTACACAGACAACATACCAATAATTCAGTAAATTGAGGTTGACTAGGGATGCATTTAGCTACAAATGTCTGTCATGGCCTGTTAAAATCAACTTTGAGAATGCTTAGTTAGCGTGTTTGACTATAAACCAATTCTAAGCGCACCAGTAGCCCACCAGTTTGGTGGAAGTACTGCAAATGTTACGTTAATGCACTACTCAATGTATTTGAGAAGAAAGATGTTTCGCTACAACATGCAACCCAGGGTACAACACACATCTGTAGGGTTGAAAAAAAATGTAATGGTCAAAATTGCGATATTCACATCCCAAACTACCATGGTTTTCAGCTCCAAAGAAATATGAATAAGAGCATTAATCTATGCTCAGTTCCGTTCACTTAGTCATTATGTATAGTTTGTTTACAATTTTAGCAACAAACAGGAAAACCTTTGAATTTATATATTTACATCAATGGGAGTGCTTTTTGTGGCTAATGGTTTTAATCAAGGGTTTTTATTTAGCAAGACCCTATTTAGAGGTAATAAGTGGATTGCTGTGTTTTGAACGTTGCTCTGTGTTTACTCATTCATGTAAAGATGTAGACTAGTTGTTCTATTCTTTCTGTTCTGAAACTTAAACCTAACCATACACTTAACCTCAATGACCTAATCTTTCTAGCTAAACCTAACCAAGCTCTAACCCTAACCGGTAATGACTAGGCTACACCTAAAAGTTGTCCCATATAACTAAGTGTAATTGTATGTTTTTCCTAAACCGAGTAGCAGGAAATCATTTGTCTCAGTGGAAACTGGTTGAACTTTACTGAAAAATTGTATCTGTATAATTACTTAGGACTTTTCATATAGGACGTTACATATAATTGTGGTCGATGCAAGTGGGACTGTTTCTTTTCTTTTTATATCTAAACTTTTAGAAGAAGCTAGAAGTGTTAACTTTAATTTGAATAGAGATTGAAGAGTTTTCCTGGGAATCTTTTATCTTTATCCCCTACCCTATATACCAGTATAAAACACCTGTTAATTAATGGCCTTTTGTTCCTGTTACCACGACCTATGGAATGGCCATTCTTTATTTCCACTCAGTCAATCTAAAAAAAGCATATCTCTGTAATGGTTAAAAAAACCCGCCTAGCAATCATGATTTACCTCCGTGCGCATGCAAAATTGTCAATTATATCTCTGAAATCCTCTGTCTGTGTACAACAAAAATAATCAAAATAATTGTCCAATTTCATTTTTCAAAGAGCGCCGTATTCTCTTCACTGAGAATTTGAGTTAAAAACTTTTGACTCAAGTTAGGACACCTACTAATTCAAAAAGTATTTATTTATTTTCACTATTTTCCAAATTGTAGAATAATATTAAAGATTTTGAAACTATGAAATAACATTTTGAATCATGTAGTAATCAAAATGTGTTAGACAAAGTAAAAATTAAAAATCCTAACTGGACAAATTGATATCCCTGAAGTTTATTTGTCTTGGTGTTACGTTATGATGATTAAGTCTACTCCTTTTTTCACATAATCATCATATCAATTTGATAGTGTATATTGTAGATTTTTCAAAGTAGCCACTCATTGCCTTTGATGGCTTTGCACACTCCTGGCATTCTCTCAACCAGCTTCAAGAGCTAGTTACCTGGAAGACTTTTTCAACAGTTGTGAAGGCGTTTTAACATTCTTAGCAGTTGTTTGCTGCTTTTCCTTCTTTATACTGTCCTACTCTTCCCAAACCATCTCAATTGGGTTGAGGTTGGGTGATTGTGGAGGCTAGATCATCACTCTTAATCATATAACTCCATCACTCTTCATCTTTATCAAATAGCCCTTACACTGCCTGTAGGTGTGTTTTGGGTCATTGTCCTGTTGAAAAACAAATGATAGTCCCACTGTTTGCGAACCAGATTGGGTGGTGTATCGCTGCAGAATGCTGTGGTAGCCATGCTGGTTGAGTGTCCCTTGAATTCTAAATAAATTACAAGACAGTGTCGCATGCAAGTACCACCAAACCTTCAGCGTGGTAACCAGACATGCTGTTCACCCACTCTGCATCTTACAAAGACAGTGGTTGGAACAAATAAATCAAAACATTTCAATAATCAGACCAAAGCAATGATTTCCACTGCAGGACTTTCTTGGGCCAAGGACGTCTTCTTATTAGTGTCCTTTAGTATTGATTTTTTTGCAGCAATTTGAACATGAAGGCCTGATTCCCAGTCTTTTCTGAACAGTGGATGTTGTGATGTGTCTTACTTGAGCTCTGTGAAGCGTTTATCTGCGGTGCCATTTAATTGATTTCAGAGGCTGGTAACTAATAAATGTATCCTCTCCAGCAGAGGTAATTCTGGGTCTTCCCTTCTTGTAGTGGTCCTCATGAGAGGCAGCTTCATTATAGCGCTAAGATGTTTTTTGCGACTTCACTTGAACAAACTTTCTAAGTTCTTGACATTCCGTAGTGACTGACCTTCAGGTTTTAAAGCAGTGATAGACTGTTGTTTCTCTTCACCTATTTAAGCAGTTCTTGCCATAATATGAACAATTACATTGCAGACAATGATGCTCTTTTTATACCAACCCTACCCTGTCACAACACAACTGATGTTGGCCCCTCAAAAAATCCTTGAATTACCACTGATGCTGGCTTGGCGGTTTTGTACTAATCTAGTTTGTAGTTTATCATTTCATTATAGTTTCATTTCATACCTGACAAATTCCTTAATTGTGTTCAGTTATGCAGACTGAACAATATAGGCGCAGTTTGCGGCATATATTTTAGATTGCCAAATACAACACTAACTATAGTTTTACTAAATCTGGCTTGACTTATATCATTTGGTTTTGAGTTATTACTTAAAATGTTGATCAGATAGTTAAATTGATCTTGCTAGCTGAACTGTGAAGCTAGCTGTAGTCTTTGTCAGATTAACTTTTAGTTGTATCACTGTAAAAAATTAAGTAATGGGCAAGTAAAAACATATTGAACGCACGCAGTACTCCAAACGAACCAGGTCTAAGCTGCAAACCTACCTCTCTATGGATTGCTCCATTGACATTGACAATTGTCGCTTTAGTAGATAGCGGGCATTCAGCTAGCGAGTGGCCTGGTGGTTATTGACCCACATACACAACAGCATGATTACCACGCGTTTCAGCTTCAGTGTCGGTGCCTGCAAACATATTTGATGTAAAAACATATTCTGTGATGTAATTTTAGAAGTGGGATGTTGCTGTTCACAAACAAGGGTTTGAACATATTAAATTATAATTAGAATATTTTGCAAATAAATTGCAATAAAATATTTTATCCAAATTGTGAAACCCCAACGGTCTCCACTTCACCTTCCATTCTCAGATTTTCCGCTTTCAATTTAAGCCCTGCTGAAACTGAAGTTTAAGTTGTCACTACAAGAAATTGACGAACTTTTCTTAAAAATATACTTGGAATCACAATCTTTCTTAATTAATTCTGCAAACAATGTCAGGATGCTCTATTTACCATTTGTTTTAACCGCCTTGTACGTTTATACCTATTATACATTTTGGTCTACATCAGAGACCTACATCAGAGGATGCCACTTCTGATACTGGTTGCAGTTTGGTAAGGTAAATTCTTCCATTGCACAATGTTATGTCTTGTTTGTCTCCCTGTTCACCCTGGCAGAAATGACCCCATGATGGACGCAGATGGAGAGTTTGACCTGGAGGACACCATGGACGTAGCCCGACACGTTGAGGAGCTCCTGCGACGGCCTATGGCCAACCAGTGGGACAGCCAACCATCGTGACCTTTCACCTGAAACCCCCTCTGACCCTCCACCCCAATGTTGACATGCACCCAGAAAACACCCAAGGGTTTTGAAACTATTGGTTTACTTTGTAGATTTTTGTCAATTGTCAAATGTGAAACGCGAGTTATAGTTGATAGTTATTGGGATTCTTCTCTAATCTTGATGTAGCAATTATGTGACAAACAGTTTTCTTTTCTCTGTAGCCGACGAACAATTGCAGTACAATGGAAACACTGAGAAAGTAATGCAGATGTGTATGATGTACAGCAACCTCTACAAACATTTTAAGGTTTGTTGTCATGCTATTTGTAGGAATGCTTAGGGAAAGTACTTTATTGTCGTCTTTCAAACCAGAGTACATTTGCCTTTACTCCTCAGGTTGATAATTTGACATTGTCAAAGAGGGTTGCTGTAACCAAAGCACCAGACATTCCTTCAAATGCTCCGTGCTGCATTTGTTACAAAAGGTTTGAAATGTAACAATTAGGTGATTTTTTTTTTTTTTTTATCTACTACCTGCCGCGTGAAGTTTGTAATCCATTACATCTGAATGGAAACTGCTAATGAAAATGTTAATGTCAATTCCACCACTCAGTATTTGAAATAGGATAGTACAATATTTTGAGCTTGGAGCCTTTTCTCATCATCAAAATGGGGCCCTGGGTTTGAAACGACATGTGCTATTCAACCTCGCATGTAGTATCTACTGCCTTACTTCAAAATCCTTTTACCTCTTCTTCATAGACAAAACTAGTTTCAGTTGCAGTATATTTTACAGTTTATTTTTTTATATATAATGAATCAACTATAATAATTAGTAATCAGAAGCAAATACAAAATATTGAATGCCTTATAAATGTATTATATTATTATCCCAGCAAAAAACAATGACCAGCATACTTTTTTCTTGATTAATTCAGGATAATTCATTTTGTACTTTTTTGTTGGTTTAGGAATTAAAGGAATTTGCCTGGATTTTGCTTTGCTGCTAATTAGTGTTAATCCTGTTACCTGATAACTGAGATTGTCTTTTTTTATTTTTTTTTACTGTGTACAGTACACGATCATGTTCTATGTTACTTATATTTTGTAGGTATGCACCTCTGTTACTGACACATCAGTAATTTCATCAAGCACCACACAGCTACTATTTTATTTATTTGCCTATTCAGAAGCACTTGCAGAGTACTGCAGCTTCTGTCATTCTCTTTTCGTGCCTGAAGACATCCTCCAGGATTGTCAGCTGGCAACATCAATATACAGGATTGTGTAACCTCAAATGTTTCTGTTACAAAACGCTGCTTAAAAGGATGCAAACATGACTAAACGGGTAGGACCTACTTGAATATTTCCAATTAAGATTAGTTTAAATTCACAACGGAATCCACTGAATGGACTATAGATCACACCCGATTGTATAACCACGTCACTTTACTATGTTATCTAGAACCAACATCTCTGAAGAGTTAGAATAAGATATTTCCTTCATTCAGTTTTTTAACTGTAAAACCTTTAATTTAAATACATTTATTCAGTGAAATAAAGAATGTCATCAAGAAATAATTATTTCCAACAAAACTACGTGTGCAACGATTATTGGCACCCCTGCATTCGATAGTTTGTACGACATTCCTAATCAGGTTGGAGAATATAGAGCAAGGAATCTGAGACCATTCCTCCACAGAATGTCTCCATATCTTATGCTCTCTCCTGTTCAGCTCAGCCAACAGGTTTCCAATGGGGTTTTTGGTCAGGGGACTGAGATGGCTATGGCAGAAGCTTGATTTTGTGTTCACTGAAAAACGTTTGTGTTGATTTGGATGTGTTTAGGATCATAGTTCTTCTGGAAGAGCCAATGATGACCCAGTTTTAGTTTCCTGGCAGAGGCAGCCTGATTCGGATTTAAAATGTCCTGGTGTTTCATGGAGTTCTTTATGACAGGTACCCTAACAAGGTTCCCAGGGCCTTTGGAGAAAAAAATAACCCCACAACATCACAGAATCTCCACCATTCTTAACAGTGGGGATCAGGTTATTTGTGGTATAGTCTGTTTATACCAAACCCACATTGTGTGTGTTTCCAAAAAGCTACATAGCACTCAGTACCAGTCAAGTTCCAGTAGCATTTAGCATACTCCAGGTGTTTATTTTGGCGAAATGACAGGAACTGCTTTTTTCTTACATGCCTTCCAAATAATTAGTTGGCATGGAGGTGGCATCTAATGGTAGTTTTGGGGACTGACCCCAAGATGCTTCTCTCCTCTGTAAATCTTAAACATTGATCATTGGGGATTTTTTTGCCTCTTACCATCTTCAATGTGTGGGAGCAAAATAAACTTGGGTTCTTTTCTAGAAAAGTTTGTAAGTTCCCTTTGCTTTGAACTTGATTAGTATGCCCATATCTACCATATTCAGGTGAATAGCTATTTTTATAGCCATTCCCTGACTTATGACACTTAACACACTTCCATCTTTGATTTGTGTGTTCTCTTGTCTTTCCCTGTTGATGTAGGAATAATGGAATTTAGCCTCTGTCACCTCATTTATTATACCACAGTGAAATAGAATGTCATGGATTACTGCTTGATAGTTCCTCAACACTCTGATCAACTTGAAGTACAATCAAATGGAAAAAATGTGTTGCCTTATGTTCATAAGAATTTCTAGGGGTGCCAATAATCGTGGCACACATGGTTTTAGAAATTATTATTACTTGATGACTGATAATTTTGTTCTCCGAATAAATTTACTTACATTAAAGGTTGGATGTTTAAAAAAAATTCAGTGTGACACAAGCTGATTCACCAGAAGGTGCATTTTAAAAACAATACTTTTTTACTCATCTATACTAGGGGTGCCAATAATTGGAGTTTCCATTGTAGGCTTGGTTTTACCCCATATTACCCTCTGCCAATCACAATTCATGAGTGTGGCTAGTCTCAGGATAACAAAACAGTTTCACCCCAATGACAGATAAGCGGAGTACACATTAGGGAGGAGAGGAATAGTGCCTGCCTATGTAGATTTACTGCGTTTGTGCGAAATGTGCTGTTGTACCACCATATTGCCATTTTACTAACAGTAATTCACATGCAATGTGTGAGCAAGAAAGGAAAGATGTTGACTAACAAATGTAAACTGGTCAGAGTGGATGAGCTTTTCCATTTTGTCTACTATTTATTGGTACTAGGCTTAATTCAATTACCTCAGTATGTTTTTCTAGTTTAAGTCAAGAGGTTTTTCTGCCATAGTACTACTCGAATTGACAGTTTATTCGTGTCACCTCTACTTCTGAACTGCTGTTAATACTCAAGTGTGTTTCAGTTTTGAATATTTGGGTTGTGTTACACAAAGCAGAACCAAGAAGTCTGTAAATCCACTGATAAAGGTACAATTCACTTTGGGTTCTTTTGAATCATGACTGGTTTACCGTAGCTACTATATAATTAATTTAGCTCTTTGTGGATCTAGGGATGATGAGTCTTAGACTCATTCCATTGTAGTTTTGTAAGTAATGTGAAAATGTGCATGTTGTGCAAATCAAAATAATCCAAGATTGAATCATGACCCACCAATGAAAGTTTAGAGAATTTTCAAGTTGGTGCTTTACTCCCTTGTTCTTACACTGGTCAAACACATTGGTTTATGTGACCAAACAGAATGATTGTTTGTTTTTGTGATCTACAAGATGTCAGGAGGTACTCAGAAGTCATTGCAGAGAAGAAATTTATGTTGTAGGGTGTGGCATTATATTTGACCAGAGCAAGGAAATTGAGAGCCTGTCGTAGACTAATAAGACATTTCAATGCAAAAACATTGCATATAATTCCAAGACTATGCTTAACATGACTTGGACCATTGGCCCATATTTCCAGTTGCATTGGTGAGACAAAAAATGTCAGAACCTAATTTTGAATACTCCATTGACCTAGTTAGGGAACATTTAGTTGACCAAGATTGATCTTGCTTTGTGAAATAGGTAAACCATTTAACTGTCCTGTATTTTAACTTATGTTTACCTATACATACAATATAGAAACCCAGGTTTTTGCCATGTGACAAGACCAGGCAAAAAACATACACTGAAGTTGTGTGAAAAGCAGCTGAAAATAAAAGTTTTATAAATATGTTTTAAAAGATCAAGCCTGATTGATTGTTTGTGAGAATATTTAAGAAATGTGGCACAAGAACCAATGGATAATTGTGGCTATCACATTTAACAGAATTTAACAGATAGTCAGGTGTTGCCGGGTGGTCACTGCCTTGTAACAGCTGCATCATTCTGGTCAGGTTTTTGTCCTGGTCATGCCATATCTATTTTTTTTTGGCATTGTTGTTTGGATGTTAGACAGGCTGCCTTGTCTTTTAACACTAGCATTTTCTTGAAGTAGTTCAGGCACCTCCAGATAACCTCCAGTCTTTGTCCGGTGTTGTTGAAAACATCCTAGTAGCGCAAACAGTTTGATAAGAAGCAGTGCGGATTGATGCAATACACAGTAGTGGACAAATCGCAATCTTTGACTCCCACACAGCAGATGTGGTGAAAAGGCAAAGCCAATAATGTGAAATGGACATAATGAAATTGGGAGCGGTAAAAAATTGGGTAAATATGTCTTATTTGTGGTATCTGTGTAAGAATAGCTTTTCATACTTTTTTTTATATGAAGTATAGCTCAATACTTCTTTTTTTCAACTGTTTTGGAGGCAACTGTATACACTTGTAGACTAGTCTTGTAGAACACCACACCATTCAGGAGAATAGATCACGCCAACAAACCAGCATGAGGTCATTAGTCTCATGAGGCCACACCTCCAATCTCGTCTGGCCTCCTTGGAGGTCTGGTAACCTGGCTATTAACAAGAAACCAGGCCAGCCTAGTTCAGTCGGCCCACAATAAGAAAGTGTTGATTTCTTAAGATTTGAACCAAGGTCACCCATGTGGAAATCAACGTCATTAACCACTACACCATACAGCTGTATATTTTAAGTCTGTCAGTATAGCCTCTTGTGTCTACCCTGAACAAATTATCTTTTGCCACTTGCGTTTCAACAGCTAATAGGCCATTCTTGAATTATATTACTATTAATACAGTTCAACTGACTAACATTTCGTACTATGTTTTCCTCCACCACAATTAGCGTCTTTGAACTGTATGGCCTTTGCCTTACATCGTATTAGCCATAAATAGGCTTTACCAGTATCTACTAATTTACTGGAATATTCTAGAACTGAGCAATTGCTAGGGAGTCTGCCAAAGCTATTTCATTTAGTGGCATAAGAACCTATTTTTTTCTTTCAAGGCATAACATACTTTTTTCTTTCATTCGTGAATGACATTGATACAATATCTTTCAATAAAGGTGACAAAAACTAACTTTTTCATCAAGTGAAGACTAGAGAATCGTGAAATGTACCAGAAATTGGTGCAATACTGTATAACTGAAATTTTATTGCAGCCCACAAATAAAATGTATAAATGTCGTTGTTCTCAATAGATTCAAACTTAGATTTTCCACATGAGAGGCACTGTCATTAATCACTACGCCACAGCATTACATATTTCAGTAGTTACTAGACACCAATGAGCATTGTGTTAAACTGACTAAGGTACCTTATTAAGTTTACCTCCACCATAGCGTCTATGAACTGTATGGCTTTTGTCACTGGCCATTTTAACAGCTTATTAGACAGTAATAGGCTTACTAGTATCTACTGTCTTCCTAGGAATATTCACAAGACTTGAGCTATTGCTTGCGAGCCTGAAGATGAATTTTTCCATGCCAAAGACAGTTGCAATATAAACGTATACAGTTTTAGTTAAGGCTTACTATAACGTAACTACTGTATGTTGTAGGCAGCAAATGTTTATCTATCCTGAGCAAAAATGCATACACAGAAAACAGTTGCAATATTACCGTAAACTGTTTTCTTTCAGACTTACTATAATGTAGATACTGAAGGTTTTCGCCAACAAAATGTTTGTCTATATGGAATAATTCCTAATGCATATGGGACCTATAGTTTACATGTCCGTTTCACTCACCCCTACGCTACGTGGTCCGGCAAAGACAGTTTCCCCGGATTCTTAGCCGCAACACATGCAGCACTTTTCCTGAAAGTTTTTTGGTTGCAACATATCAAAAAAGGAGCAAACCTTTTGAAGAACTGTGCTCGATTCATAGGATTGAGTCAATAGATCCATTACAATTTCTCTCAAATGCTGTTCTGAAAAAAAAATGTTTTAGCATGCCTTCCTACAGGCTATGGTAAACGTTTATTTATCAAGCATGGCCGACAGTCAAAACATTTCCCCACAACTTTGCAACAAAAATCCTATGGTTTTTCACCTGCGTTAAGTTGGCCCCACAGCCAACTCAAAACTTTAGCAGAGTTGGCTCAATCTTTTGTGCTGCTATCGTTTTATAGATATTAAATAATTTTTATAGGTGATTCTGAGGTCACATAGCCCCCACCATATTTACACAAAATAGTTTTGTTTGTTTCTGCTTCTTTGGTGCTGGTTTGTACCGGTAAAGGTTTTGTTTGTGCTGCTACAGTTTTTGTACATTACTGACATTCATACTGGATAACGCTCTGGCTTCACTGTCCACTATAGCTCTGTAATTATTGGTAAAAAGCCAGTCGCTAAAACAAAACTTACTGGCACAAACAGAGCACAGACAATTGAGCCATTTTTGAGTGAATTTGGCCTAAAACATATTGTTGAATAAAAAAATTATAGCAGCAAAAACATTTTAAATGCACAAACCAGTAAACAAGCCTGTTTTGTGTTGGGGACCATTTTTACACAGGTAAAATACATTTAATAGTTAGTGCTCGGTTTATGCTGCAGTACGTTTTTTAGATCTTAGTCCTAAATAATATTTTATAGATCATTCCCAGATCACTCCACCCCCCAACATGCTCTAAATTCACGCAAATTAGGCTCAATTGTTTGCGTTCGGTTTGTGACGGTTATGGATTCATTTATACAACTCTTTTTCTTACAGATACATTTCAATAAGTAATGACGTAGCTACAGTGCTATAAAGCCAATGCGCTCTCCAGTAGAAATGTGGTTATGTACCAAAAACAAAGCGTTTACTGGCACAATCCAGCAGAAATGGAGCACAAATGACAGCCTTTTTTGAGTTAATTTGGAGCAAGTTGGGTGGTTGGAGACATCTTCACCTATAATCAAATGTCTAATAGATAAAACACAGACGCCTCACAAACAAAACTTTTAACTGCACAAAGGAGCACAAAGAATAGTATTTTAATTGAATTCTGAGCATGTTCAGGTGGCTAAGTGGCCTCTAAATGACCTATACTATTTTATTTTATATCTATAAAATGACAGCAGCACCACTGACAATTTTAATAGCACGAACCAGAACAAATTATTAGCCAATTTTGAGTCAATTTGGCATGTGTTGGGGGGCTGAGTGATATCATCACCTATACATGTATAATTTAAAAACTGAAGCAGCACAAACAAAGCACAAACAAATTAGATTATTTTGGTTGAATTTGGAGCTGGCTGGGGTTCTGAGTTACCTCAGACTGACCTATAATATATTCTTTAATATCTAAATTCTAGCAGCACAAACTAAATTTTAACTGCACAAACACTTGAGCCAATTTTGCCTATGTTTTGCATTGGGCGAGGGGCCAACTTCAGGCAGGTGTTGTTTTCTGCTGGAGTAACCTAAAAGTGACTGACATTCTGGTCCAAGATCAGTTGAAAGGTAAGTTTGCTTACACGTAAGTCAATCTTATGAGTATCTAGATGTAATTAGAAGTCCAGATAACTGGCATACTAAAGGAGATTAGAAGAGATTTCATTAAAGAGCAGTATTTATGTGAAAACTGCATAAATCTGGGTGAAAGCTAGGCAAATTTACATTTCTGTATAAAAATTGACCCAAAATGTACTCACTTAAAGAACAGTTCAGGTTAAATTGTTGAAGATTTTACTTCAAAACATCCCAGATAGCTTTCTCCAAGGCACATTTGTAAAATAAATGGAAAAGTGTTTCAGGGAAAGAATTACAATAGGTGCAATTTTTGTCAATATCCACAAATGTGTACATGTATGCATTGACTGGGTACATGTTATGCAGGATTTTGAGGTGTACCTCTCACATAGTTAGAAACCCAACATTTGTAGGGCAAGAGACAAACTTTTTTCCAGTTTATACCATTAATTAAAGAATTCCAGATTTTTTTTTCCCCCCAAGCAATTAGACCTTTTGCGGTAAAATGGGTGAGGTCTAAGCAATGACGACATATTTTTTCAGCCAATCACTTTGTCATCTGGGTGTTTGTGAGACGGCTACAAAACAAGGAAGTGATACGCCTGCAAAAACATGTTGCAAAGGTGATTAATCTTTAATTTTTTTCATAACAACCAACTGTTTGAACAATGCTTTCACATTTTGGTTTAAATTAACTTGAAGAAAAACTGCCTTTTTTATTCTGAAGAGTTAATCGGTTTGGATGGCTATCTGGACATCTAAAGAACTGCGCTCGAAATTGATCTATTGTGCATTAGTCATTGCAATTCTTTCCATTATAATAGCCATTGGACAAACTCTAGGTAAGCTGTATTGTAACTGAAACATTGTTTTCGACGTGCTGTATATAGTAAGCCTTTAAAATTTACTTGATGTAAGCATCCGCTTCGTAGATGTAGCCAATCATTTGTTCACTGAACTTCTCATTCCTAGTCAAAACGAATTTTAGAAGCCTAACGTTCAGACACAATGTAAAGGAATATTTTTAACCTACTGCAATTGAACTAGAAGATAGTTTGGATTATTCTTAGTAATGTTTAGACCAACAGCGCCCTTGCATGGCTGATTATGAGCTTTTCACCTTCTGTAACAGAGCCCCTGGGAATGCCGCGTCCTCTGCCAAGTGCAGTTGGACTCCTGTCTTTGGGTGGAATGGCCCTGCTTTGGAGGGAAATACGTTCAAAAGTGAAGGGAGAGAACCGGACCTTGAGTAGTCTGCTAAGTCAGTATTTTGCCGTGAAGGTCATTAGCTGGTTGGGTAGGCAACAAAGAGCGAAACTAGACGCAGATACGCGGAATATACGGCAAGTCCAGGAAGAAACTCTTTTAAGGCGCCTGCGCAAAAACGTCGACACGGGATATGGAAAACAGTATGATTTCCGCTCAATTAAAGGTAACTATTACACATTACAAGATACTGCACTTGTAAAACAATTAACGTATATTCACGTTGATTTGCTACCACGATTTCAAGACCGTAGGTCTGTGTGAACGTTTGTGAGGTGGCACATTATGCCAGGTGAACTGCAAATGATTGATTACGTATGTATTGAAGTGTTATATTGGTGCAGCATTACATGCTTAATAATTTTCCTGAAATTAGTGAACCACAAAAGTTATAGTTTGCTTGGATAGGCTAATTAAACGTGTAGAATCCTACCTCTAACATTTACATGACTTAATTAAAATAATAAATTTTAAATAACATGACTTGTCCCCTCCACCCTAACCAAACCAAACCAGAATAGTATTAGCTAGTCCAGGGTGTGGAGTAAGATTGGGGAATAGTACTGCTAGTGTTTAAAGGGAGTATGAGAACACACATCAATGCGAACTGAAAGTTTAAAGGTGGAATATCTCAGGTACTCTAAACAATTGTGGAGAAAAAAAAATTCTAACATTGACTTAAAACATTTACTGCAGGAGTCTTCTGGTAATCTATGCTGGTAGTACTGTAGAAATCGTACATATTTTCCCTATAAATATATGCAGTCTTAAATTTGGAGTTAATAATGAATCTCAACCACAATGAAATGTGTTTTATTTAAGTAAACTGTCAGTTTAAAAGAATCCCAATTTGGACATATTTCCTCTTAGACTCAGAAGCTTTCCGTGCACGTCACCCAGTGACAACGTACGAGAACTACCGTGAGTTGGTGAAAAGAGTGGCCGCAGGAGAAGAGAATGTCCTCATATCTGAGAAACCCCTTATCCTAGCCATGACATCAGGTACATCGGGGCCCAGTGCCATGCTATTGAGCACCAAAGATACCAACACAGAGTTCTTCCTACAGGTCAGTCAGTGTCGCTCAGTGTTCGCCCCATTGACGCCTTTCCATAGCTGCCATCACCCGTAGGCATTAGGCATGTGATGATGTCTAAACTTTTACATATCTAATTGTAACTACATTACTTATATAAAGACAACAGCCTTTTTTCAATCTGCGTGTTTGCATATTTTTGTCTATAATTTGTCTGTATCCCTCCGACCTAGGGAGTGGCTGTGTGTCTGTACACCATGCTGCGTGCCTTCCCCGCTTGTGACAACCTCCAACGCACCACCAAGGTCTTCTACTCGCCCACCTTCCGTCAGTCAGAGGCAGGCATCCCCATTGGGCCCAACTCATCCACCCCGGCCTCGTCACGCCTCATGCTCAACCTCTACACGACACCTGCCGCCGCTTTCCAAGTAGGGTTCACAAGGGTCTTACTGGTTGATGTGGTGTTATTTAAATTCCATTTCACTGTAAATTACCGTGGCCCAGAAGTGCAAAACACTACCACTAAAATGTCACATTTCCTATAGAAAAACTCACAACATAACCAACATCAACTCAGTACACTGCCCCTACCCCAAATATGAACCCGCTCCACTCATTACGAAACAACAACATTAACAGAAAACGGAAAGGGTTGGTGGAAGATACTTGTCGCACAGTCTGTTATTCAGGGTGAACAGGAAATTACAGTTTAGTAGCCAGCAGTTTAGCTACGGTTATTGGGAGGAGTGTTTGTATTGGGAGTATGTTATTGTATTAGTGGTTAGTCTTTGTGGTATTGTGGGAAATATTTATGTTGGTGTGTACTTGTATTAGTGATTGTGTTTTTCACTTACTTAACTGTACTTTAGAAACAAAAAACAGAATAAATAAGTACTTTATCATTTATTTTGGTGAGAAACTAAATGAATCAGCTGTGTTCTCCTTGGCAGCTAAAAACACAGCAGCACCATCAATTAAATACATTCAAATGTTTATACGATGTTTCATTACACTAGAAAACAAAGGTTGTCATTGTGTTTTGCTAAACCGGAACACACTTTAAATCTATATTGCAATAATTCTAGAGCTTCCTGTCTTTTCAGGTGGCCAGTGAGAGAGACACCCTCTATTTGCACCTCCTCTTTGCCCTCAAAGACCCCAGCGTTGGAACATTGGAGTCCAACTTTGCCTCCACTGTCTTTTATGCTTTCTTTGCCCTCCAGGTAGCGCACAAATTTAGAAAATCCTTAATCCAATGCTAGAGCTATTTCTTTTGCCTGCAATCGGAAGTTACAATTTCTACTTTTATTTCTGTTTTGCAAGGAACGTTGGCCGGAGCTCGTGGATGACATTGAGTTGGGACGGGTCAGTCCAACTCTGACCATGGAGCATGGGGTAAGGGCCAGCCTGGAAGGCCAGATGAAGCCCGACCCAGAGCGAGCTTCGCTGCTCCGGTCCCAATTCCAGCTTGGCTTTAGGGGCATTGCACGACGACTCTGGCCCCAGCTCAACCTGGTGCTGGCTGTGGACTCTGGGTCAAATCAAATCTATGGAGAGCTGCTAAGGGATCACTACTGTCAGGGGGTACCGTTTTACTCCCCCTTCTATGCCGCCACCGAGGGTGAATATGCCAGAGAACTTTTGCATGTACTATTCCTTAGTGAAGAGACTGTTGTGTGCTCGCCTCATCTGAGCTCCTAAAGCAATGCAGCCGTTTAAAGTAATGACAGAGAAAGTCCACACAGGTTCTAGTAGATATGTTCAAACACAATGCAAAATAGTGGCAATAGATGGTAGAATATACAGAATTACTAACCTATTGATAAAGACTAACGCCGTGGTTTGTGGTACACACAATACCCAATAATGACAAAAGCAATATAAATAATGTACGTGAGTGTTTAGACCGTTAGCCATGACAATCCAAAATGAGATTGAGAACCTTGAGTCCACCTGTCTAAAACGCAATTGATTGGGCATGATTTACAAAGGCGCCCATGTCTGTACAGTCAACTGAAGAAGTTTTGGCACCCTTATATTTTTGGCTTTAACAGGGAGAGCCATATACATTCAATACGACACAATCATTTCTCAGACACAAAACATTTATTGAGTTGTATGATGTTTTTCTGCAAACGTAGTTTTCAAATTAATTGTGTTGTAATGAATGTCTATTTTATGAAGCCTCCGACTCCATGGAGTGGACATCAGCATTGAACTTAGTGGGCTCTGTCATTATGAAATGGAAGTTTGGAATCACCAATATATCCTAGAGCTGAAAGGTGGAAGGAGGTGACCAAGGGTCCAGTGGTCACTTGAACTGACTCACATTATCTGTGCAGAGATGGGAGAACATGCCAGGAGAACAACCATCTCTTGATACCTTTCATCAATCAGCCCTTTATGGAAAAGTGATTGTACAGAAGCTACAGCTGATTAAAAGGCATATGACATGCTGTCCGAGGGACTCTGAGAACATGAGGAAAAATATTCTGTGGTGTAGCAAAACTATTAGGGCTAAATGCCAAGTGCTACGTATGGCCAAGATGAGGAACAGCTCACTAACTAGCTAATACCCTACTTTCTCAGTGGCTGGGACCAGGAGACTGGTCAGGATGGAGGGAAGGGTTAATGGAGCAAAATAAAGATCTCCTTGAAAACGTATCCAGTGTGCTCAGGACCTCAGACTAGGCTGATGATTCTTTTTTTAAGATGACAACAGCCTTTAGCACACAGCCAAGAGAATGCCAGAATGGCTTTGGAAAGTCAATTAAAGTCCTTGAGTGGCCCGGGTAAAGCCTTGACTTAAAGCCTATTAAACATCTGCAGGGAGACCTGAAGATCGCAGTTCACCGATTCGCCCTGTCAAAGCTTCAGTGGATCTACAAGGAAGAATGGAAGAAACCCAAATCCAAGTGCTCGAAGTTGGTAGAGGCACACTGCTATGAACTCTCTCCAAGACACTTGGGTCACAGGTCTGAAGGCTCAGGGACTGAATGATAATGCACATAAGAAATTTCAGTTTTTCAATATATTTGCACACATTTGGGGGTATTGTGGGCAGAAAATAATAATTTAATCAGTTAAATGAATTGTAGAACACAACAAAATGTAGAGAAAATGAAGGGATCTGTATTATTTCTGAAACCACAGTACAGTATGTAACACAATACAGGGCTGGAAATATAGTTTGCCCGCTCACCTCAGGCAAGTAGTTGACATTTCAGGCGTGTCTAATTTAAGAACCACTAGTCCGTTAGACGAGTGAACTTTTGCCGATTTAATGCGGTGCCTAAAGATAATGAGTCATCCGCCCTCGTATTATGAGGCTCATAATCAGTCAAAAATGAAGTAAAGACCTTCACAAAGCCCCGCCCCCTTGGTTAATGTAGCTACATAGTATTCTAATATCTTGGTCAGAGTACAAGCCACGAAACACGACAATAATCTTGGAATTAATTTAGCGCCAAAACAGAAAGGACGCGTTCAGTAGACTGGACGTTTGCAACCTGTTAGGTTGTTTTACATTTGTCATGGTCTATATTAAATACCACCAGTAGTCATATAAGGTTCATTAGCCTACCAGCTGTCGTTAACGTTGTTGAATGCTAAGTAAACGTTACATTATCTTGAATGCAGCTTACGTTTGAGTGAATGTTTGTATGCACTATAAATATATTTAGCTAAATACGCTTGGTTGGATATTTTTCGTTGACTTACAGTTACAAAACTGTTCTCTCATTCTAAGTGGTAATATTATATTGTGCAGATACTTATTTAACATGAATACTGGAAAAATATATAGAAAACATCAATTTATAAACTACTAGCCCAGTTGTTACTCTGTAAATAGTTACAAACAGGGCTAGTTACATTTTATCCTGGCTAGTGGAGCTTTTGGCATACTAGCCAGGCTGGCTATAGTGTCAATAGTCCTAAAGATCCACCACTCACATAAAAAAAACTTTAGTTCTATGTTAACGTTTGTAACATTAGTTTAGCATTAACAGTGTTCATACCAGTTAAACATGCACATACGAGAATCTGGTTAAAAATTAACAACTGTAACATTACTTAAGCGTTAACATTTCTTAAAAGGTTAAAGTTGTAACACTGTGTGTTTTGCTTGTGTGCCTGTGCCACTTCAGGTCTGATCGGGGTGAACCTGTGGCCGGAGGAACAGCAGCGTAGGAGGTACTTGCTGTGTCCTCGCTCCATGTTCTGTGAGTTCCTCCCAGAGGCCAGTCTGGACCAGGAGCAGCCGGAGAAACACACACTCCTCATGGGGGAAGTGCAGGAGGGACAAAGCTACGAGCTGGTGGTCACCAATGCATCTGGACTCTTCAGGTGAAACACTGAGCAAATTGGCCTGAATTGCCCGGAGTGGAGGGAGGCATCATCAGTGGGGATTTTCTGATCTTATTGGACTCTAGCGACTCCCTTTGGGTGAACTATCCCTGCTATTCACAATTTAACAGAAGCATATGCCATTGTTGTCCAAGTACTCTGTGTGTGGGCTGATGTGCAATTTGATTGGGATCTCCTTTTTATCATCCAGATATCGTATAGGAGACATTGTGAAAGTTGTCGGCTTCCACAATCAGTGTCCAGTTGTAGAATTTCAATACAGGTACAGTACTGTGTGTGCTTGCGTGCGTGCGCCCGCGAATACCTTTATGCTGGTGGGAATGGATGCGGAGGGGGCGGTGTTTGGTTATTTGTATGTGTATGCTTGTTTGTGAGGGAGCGCTAATGTGTGTGTGTGTGTGTGTGTGTGTGTGTGTGTGTGTGTGTGTGTGTGTTCTGTTTGTATAACCTGTGTGTAGGCGGGGTCAGATGCTGAGTGTACGCGGGGAGAAGGTGTCCGAGGTGATGTTTCTGGGGGCTTTGAAACGAGCCGTCAGCCAGTGGCCCGGGGCCCAGCTAGTCGACTACTGCTGTGCAGAGAGCGCCATTCTGGGTAAGACAACTCTGTAACTCGCTTCTGTTGTAGAGCCAATTGGAGTGGGCTGAATTTAGCCCTAGGTGCTGATCTCAGCTCTGTTCAGTATTTCCCTCCACTGCTGTTTTAGGTTAAGCTTTGGGGGTGAACGTAAATCTGTTCCAAGAGACAACTTCACCCCTGAGCTTATGCAATTTACGATGCTGTTTATAGAATACCGTTCTTCGAAAACGTGTTTTTCCTATTGGTACGTTCTATGTGTTCTACCAGTTAATCTGTTCAATGGTTGAGTGTGGATGACATCTTTATGTGGATATCACATATCTTTTTCAGGTGAGTCGTGTGGCGGTTCTGATCCTCACTATCAAGTGTTTGTAGAGCTCAAAGGTGTGAGAAATCTGACTGAGGAGCAACGCTATAAGGTAGGGACATTCTTCTGTTCACTTTTGCTTTATGGCAAATATGATGTTGTGTTGAATTTCATTGTTTCATGTCCGTGTCTTAAGAACTTTCATTACTCATGTGGATGTGTGGTTGAGTTTTCCTCATGTTTCCCTTACCTAACACCTGTTCACCAGTTGGACCAGTGTCTGCAGGAGGAATCGGCCATCTACAAGTCGTTCCGGTACAAAGGCAGCATCGGGCCAATGAGAGTTCAGATGGTGTCAGAGGGCGCGTTCAAAGAACTCCGTGAACAAATGATGGCCTTCTCCAACACATTGGCCAACACATTCAAAATGCCACGTGTACTACAAAGAAAGGAGTACGTTGAGTTCTTGTTAGGAAAGACCATCTCCTGAATGCCTTCAGAAAGGCATTGTGTGAAATCTGATCCTCATGGTGGAGAGAATCTGAAAAAATGTCGACTGACTAATCAAAATCACCTTGCACATAAAGAACTAGAGTAATAGTATTATTTCAAGGTCTGTCCCCAATAATACATGTCTGTTTTTAAGCCTGTCAAACATGACCGTTGTTGTGTGTTATGCTGAGTCCTCTGACCCCTTCATTCTTTTCTTATTCAATGGGAGTCAATGAGCCAAGAAGTCTAAGCTAACCTAGCTATCACATTAGCATCCCTGGAGACCCGCACTGTTAAGCTGACTGTCGGCAGAAAAAAAGAACTTAATACCCTGTCAAATGATACTTAAAAATATAAAGGATCAATAACACTTGGCTACAGGAGTGCAGTTCAGCGCTCCACAGCTTCCGTCCAAAAATTACCCTGGGAAAATGGAGAATTCCATTACTGTCGGAGTGAGTGGGCAACTCTGTCTGGATACACCTATAGTCCGGACGCTGGCAGCATCTGGTGAGTGGGAGGAACTTATTGACTTCATCTTTGAACCATAAACACCCGTTGTCTGTTTTGATAATAAGAGGCAGAGTTGGAAATCATGTGGGAGTTTTCCTTATTCGAACAGGTCTTGTAGGCAGATTTGCCCCAAAGGCAGAAATTAATGTAATTAGTTGACTCCGAATGAGGCAGTGCTCACATTTCCAATGGTCTGAATGTACTGAGAGGATATTTGAACGGGCTAGTTCTTGACCCTTGTCTAGAACCCAACCTTAGCTCTTTTAAATGGTTTGTAAACTTACATTAAGTGACTACTGTTCAGATTAATGTGCCATGCTCTTCATTGGGTCAACATATCATTCATTTTTGCCTTCAGGTCATATCTACATTCAGTACATACAGTAAAACTTCTGTGTGTCAATCTGGCAGTTGGTTCACGTGGGGGTAACAAAATAAATACATCTCTCATTCTTTAATGTTAACTAAATGCACAGTATGTAGAAAATGATAATGAACCTACTCATTGCTTATAAATGTTTTTTGTGATTCACAAATTGATTTTGACTGACTAATTGGCCGGATATAAAAATATGTGAAGTCCGATAAGATCCATGAGCCATGAAGTTGGCCCACTTCTGCTCTACAGCAGTTTCATTTATCAAAGTTACATGCACACAGAATATATACACTTTTCTGCACCACTTTTCCTGCAGTGGTCCGTATTTATATTTTTTTATATTAACCCTGCCTAACGATTTGTGGTTTTGTAATATATTGCAGGCAAACATTATTTGTAATAAATGTGATTAAAACAATATAACTAAAGGAGACTGTGTATTGCAACGTAGCCTACCTTTCTGTGTTGTGTGTGCGTTCATCCCTGATGTAAAAATCACAATGAATACATTGCTTATTTATCCATTATCAAATGCTTGTAGAATTTACTTTACAATTCCATGAATTCAAAATCATGAATATAGTATCCCGCTATTGGTGTAACTTCTCTTATTCGTCACATCCAACCAGCTCATCAGGAGGGAGCAGCCAATTGTGAAGAGGAAAATTCAGTACAAAAACAGATTGCCTCAATTGTGCCATACAGACCGAAGTAGGACTCGTCTGTGTGACTGCGATTAGAACATCTGTTCCTGCATGGTCACCGCCATTCCATCTTCTTCACATTTGACTGATCCCTTCTAATGGCCCAGTAGGAGTTGTGATCATAAAACCACCAGAGTCAACAGAAAGGGAACAAGGAAGTTAGAATGCCCATCTAGTAGACCACAATAAAATTACTGGAGACTTCAGTGGAAATGTCAATATTGGCACTCTCCATTTTGAAATATTTTCTACATGATTGGCATGACGATGCTATTGACCTGGCTGAAAAGGATCACAGCAGTCCTCTGGAGGGATTAGCCAATGAAGACGAATGATATATCCAATCGAAGTATCAAAGTCTGAACACATTGGATTAACCTGAATTATTAACTGAATAACATGATTAGTTGATTTCTGGAGTAGTGTGTGTTAGCTGGAGCTGGGTAAAAAGTGTTGCTAAATCACAAACCCCTCCTCAGTTTATCCTTAGCCTTCCATTTGCACGTATATAAACAGTTGTGGTCAATGTTGTTGACACTTTTACACTAGTCACATTCTGTACAAATTCTTCTAGAAGTATTTAATTGGTTTACAGTTGAAATTGTCTTTGCTTAAGAAATGCTCAAATATAAAATATTGTCATTCTAGTAGTAGTTTGAATAGTTTCAAGCAGGCAATTCAATTTGACTTTGCTCACCTTTGATGAGTTCTGGATGCCTGTAATATGAAAGTCAGTCATTCAACCAGTTTGACTACAGTGAAAAAATATGATCTTATTTTGTGTCCCTGAGTGTACCACAATGAGCATATAGTAAAGAAATAAAACTAGAGAATTGTTTGAAGTCTTTTAGACATGGACAGACTAGGTTACAAGTCCATCTCCAGAGAATTAGATATTTCTGTTTCGTGTAATGTTATTAAAACATTTAATGCCCACGCTGCTGTTGCCAATTTTTCTGCACGCGAGAGATACTTTGATGAAAGAGAGTTTGAAGGTTGAACAAAGCACCTCAATCAACCTTTACTCAAATGTTTAACTTACCATCAGGCATTGGGACAACTGCTTTAACCATCCGTTGTCAACTTAGTGAGAGGCCTGTAGCGTGAGGTCACAGGAGGACTCCACTGATGAGAGATACATAAGAGTGCCTGACACAATCGGGAACATCTCCTTTGCACAGATGAGACCTCATTAGAGCGTTTTGGTAAGTACATCATTTGGTTGTTTTAGAAAACAAAAATACTTTGAAGTGGCATCATGAACTCAGGAAAACCAGCTATATTAAATGTTCAATTTTTCATGAGGTTTATTAATTCTGAAACTATGGTAGGAATTAGTACATTTGAATTGATGAACTTTTGTCAGCAGCATGACCAAGGAGGACGCTCCAAGCAAGTGCGTAGTGGATGCGAGCTGTTTTAAGATTATAGTAATTCACCAACCACTGTAGGCACCTAAGGACCATCCCTGGTCTGAACTCCAGGGGGCACCAGTAGCCTGTGTGAGAATTAAAAGATAGGCGTCAACAACAGGCTTTTCTTTACATCAAGACCACAAAATATGTTACGCCTGTTGCCATAGGCTCTTATAAGATAAATCTGATTTACCTTCTATTGTCTTATGTATGCATTTATAGTATTAAGTTGGCCTACTCAATATTAATGTCTATGGAACATTATGCAAGCCTATAGAGTGCCTATACGCGGTAAAGAGTAATTAGAGTTCACACGGACATCAGCGATTTCAATTCAAGCATTTTCAAACACGGAATTGCAACAGATGTTTGTATGTACATTTGTTGGTTTGATATAGACAAAACCCCACTAAAAACTATGCAAAACAAAGTTCTAAGATACATTATAATTTCATGCATTACATGAATAATCACAAATGATTTAAGTGCAACTTAAGTGCAAATTTGCATTAATGTGATGATTGCATACTGTAGAAAATTGGTAGACAGGGGAGACAGAAATATTGACATATTAACAAGCTTATTTTCTGCATGTTAGGCCTACACTAAAAAGCAGAACATCTAAGATTTAATTTAGTAAGTGTGGATTTTAAACTCTCAATTATATTTGCAGACTCCCTGTTGAGTTTCCCTGTTCAAATATAATGGTTGTTCTGAATGAAGAGTATGTTTACCATTCTGTTCTCCAGTCCAGCATGCCCTTTGTGCTCAAAATGGGCTAGTATTTTTAGAAACATGTCCCGCTTTGCCAGAGATTTGACACAGCTTTCAATCTATTCTGGCTTCTTGCTGTGATTAGGCAAACCAAGACAAAATGACGACAGCTAAATTTACCCCAGAAAGACCTCTTTGCTCCTACCTTTCGGGTTAGCAATCTGAAAGAGTCCAAAATCCTTGATAATAAGGCATTGAACCTGTGGAAATGGAGAGTACAAAACAGGTCAAATTTCTCAGCATTTTTCATTGCATTTTTTAAACCTGTATAGTATCAAAACATTTTATTGTAATTCCCTCCTTTGTCATCAGCCAATATAGAATATACAAAATTAGGCTTAAATAGAAGTTAGGACTTTCCCTTAGTTTAGCGTCCGGTTAGATATAACAAAGGGTTAGGGTTAGATATAACAAAGAGCTAGGGTTAGATATAACAAAGGGCTAGATATAACAAAGAGTTCTGGAAATCATGGCATATTACGCCAGTCGAAATCATACAGCACTGCACTGCCACCTTTTATTATAGCATATTTGCACTGCGCACAAACATTGTTAGATTATGTTCAAATACTGCTTCACTGTTATATTCAAACACTGCTTTAGTCTTAGACAGCTTAGAGAAAGCAGGAAGCTGCCAGGGTTTATCACGTACAGTAAGAATATCAGTGACAGCGGATCAAGATATTCAACCCGCGCTTAAGGCGTAGTCCCTGATGTGCGTATGGAGGCCTCACATGCCCGGAGGATTTAAACCGCACAGCTCAGCACATCTGCTCAGATTACTGGGTAAATCAACTTAAGCAGCCGCGGGTATTTTTCAGAATGGTGGCCTTAAGGATTTCTCAATGGCTTATATAAGACCACGGTATCCTGTTGTGAGGTCTTGATGTGAATGGAACGTACAGAATGCTGAGACCAACATGCTATGAATGGCGTGCCAGCGAGAAAAATGCTGTGGTGGGAAGTTCCTCTACCAGCTCCTTATACGAATGCTTAAGACGACTATTTTTAAATATACCAACACAAACACAACACCATTCGGCCCCTTGTTAAACTAACCAGTGTGTTTAAGGAGGCCCAAATGCCATTTGGATGAGCAGCTCCTTTACATGTAAAATCACTGCTGAACAGAGGGTCAAGGTAATTCATTTGACCTTTTCAGAAGTTTCATTGTTTCCAAAAAATACAAAATAAACGACATCTAGATCTAGAGACACAATCTGACATCCCTATTGAAAGAGACCTCTAGGTAAATCTGAGATCAAAGAGCAATCTCACTTTAATTTGGGTTAACCTTTACCTAGCCAGCTACAAGTGTTACAGGAGCTGGTAAACTCAGCTGCGTTTTTGTGGAAAGTGAATCTGCCCAAAGGCGATGGCCTTGTGGGATAAAAAGGTTTAGAGTGAGGGTGGGGGGCAACATGTTCCCCCAATGTCAGAAACTGATAATTTGGTATCCCCCAAAATATTAAGAACATTTTGCAAACTGTTTAAATGTCCCCCCCAATATGGTTTAGGGTGGTCATGGGGACTCCATAATGAGGTTGTCTCTGTTTCTGAAACAAGGAGATGGATTCACTATAATTAAGGAGACAAGACAATGAAGCCATGTTAGAAATGGACTGCAGCGAAAAGCTGAGAGGGTTTTGAAATAAGTTTGAGATGAAAATTTCTCCCCCTCTGTCTCTTTTCCTGTCTCTTTGCTCTCTTTATTATATATTACTGGTAGAGAACTCATTTCTCTTGCTCTCACTCTCTTTTCCCTTATCCCTTTCTATCTGTATGTTCTCTATTTCTGTCCTGCTGTCTCATTCCTGCGCTCGTGACTCCTCAGTGCAAATGTGAAAACGATTCTATCCATCACCTGGGCAGCGCAGTGCCCCGCTCGGTCTCTCCTCATTCCCTCCCGCCTCTCCCTCCAGTCACTCCAAACGTCCTCTCTTTGCAGTCTATTTAAAGGCATTTATTAGCATAGGAAGCGTTTGTTTACATTGTCAAAGCAAGTGGAAAATAAGAAAGGTACAATAAATAACCAAATGTAAATTCCTGGTGAACATTAAGGTTTTTAGAAAATGATTAAATAACAAAGGGAAAATACAATAAATCAGTAGTTATGTTTTCTCATTTACAGTTGATGTTTTAGTCATTTACAGTAAGTGTAATTTTAGTCATTTACAGAAAGTGGGTCACAAATCTTGCTGCTTCGTTGCTCATTGCAATATTTCGTCTTTTAATTTTATCACCGTTAGATTTGAAAGTCCCTCTTGATTTCTTTCTCTCTTTTTCAGCATATCCCACCTAACACTTTCTCACTACAACCTTTCCCCAATCTTTCCCCAACCTTTCCCCAATCTTTCCCCAACCTTTCGCCAATCTTTCCCCTTGCCATGCAGCTGCAGAGCCCCTTTCTGACATAACTTAGGTCTGCGCCCTGTGCTGCCAGTCTTCCTTGACTATACAATTCTATACAGTACACCATTCAAAGGAGGAATACTGTTTGACAAACTAGAGGAAGCACATTGAGGTGTATTAAAGCTGATAGTACATGAATTTAACAGTATGAAGAATCAAACACTGTAAATGCATGTCTATTTCTTGGTAAATTATGAGAGATGCCAAAATAATATACTTAAACTTAAGTTTTGTGGAGACTGTTTACATCTTCAAAGAAATCACACTCTTTGGAAGTGCTATGAAGCCTTTTAATGGAAAATATATTTAACTCACAGGCCAGAAGGAATAAAGATATGTGGTTAGTTTAACTTAAGTCTCTCTTAATCCTTTTAATTTCTTTCTATTGGCTTTCTGTGTGCAAGGACAGAAGCCCTTATTCTAGAAGACTGATTTCATAAGGTATTCAATGAACAGGTAGTCTAGGAATGGCATTTTCAAACAATATTTACTGATGATACACAAACAATTGAGGAACCATGCTCACACAGCATTAAAAGCCTATTCATGAAGTCCTTTGCTGTGACGTTGTAGCTTTTTGGACAGTGAGTGTATTCCATAACCATTTACTTGTTTTCAACACCCCATAAAAGATGCAACGTATTTCTTCCATAATGCATGTTTAGAGTTATCCGCGTAACGGCAAAATGTGTGGTCATGAAATCTTGAAACGCAGGAAATGTTTCTTTTCTTATCTATCCCAGAATGTGTCCAAGAGCAGCTTCTTATAGCTAAAGGAGAATAGTCCAATAAAATATGATGAAATACAACACAACAGCCTTTTATTGATATCCCAGCTGGTAATCCATCTTTTGCCTCCACACGCATAGCAGAACATTAACTGTATCGGTATAGGGTGCAACAGTCCCGTCAACAAGGCAATCCTAGAGTCCCCCCTGCCCCTCTCCCGCCCCCCCCCCCCTTCTCATCCATCTCCCAGATGAGACCAGGTCCCCATAGAGAATGCCGACCGTGTGAAACCTGAGAATCTCATTGGCTGAGCCGCCGCAGGAGTGGATGAAAGAGGGAGTGGAGAGAGCGCGGGGGGCGGGGTGGGGGGGAGGCAGAATGAATAAGCTTAAGAAGATGTTACTGTTCTGCCAGCCACAGCAACTCGGCAGAAGGGGGAAAGGGAACGGCGCACAAAGGAGGACGCCTTGCCATTTTGTGGACTCTCTCTCGTGATAACAGAAGCAAGCCCATTGGACCGAAGAGGAAGACCACAACCAGTAGGGAGAGGGAGTGCAGAGGCAACTGAAACAAGTGGGAACGGCACGCACCTGGACAAGTAGCGCAGCTGACCTTTGGCCCTTAGCAAGACCTGAACAATCCGACTCGATCCCTCTTTTGAGGGGCGCACCCTGGACCCGACTGAACTTTTGCAGTGCTGGAGCCAGAGTGGACGGACCTGGCTGGGATTCGACGTGGATGGACGTTGAAGTGGTGACCTCTTTTAGATGTGCCTGTACCACCTCGCTGCTCTTGGACCGGACCCGCACCTTCTGGTACCCCTTGCGAGAGCCCAGAGGACGCCCTGGTACTTGAGTGACACCGTGGATGGTGTGATATGGTGTGATCGTTGCAGTGCCGTTGCTGACCTCAGATCAGGGCCAACATGCCGGTGATGAAGGGGCTTTTAGCCCCCCAGAACACATTTCTGGACACCATCGCTACCCGTTTTGATGGAACCCGTGAGTACCTTTTTTTCCGTAGTGTACCGTGGCGTGACAAAACAGTCTAGTCCAGTATCCACTATTGCTGCACATCCAAAAGTGTAATATGCTTGGTTCAGAAGCAAAGTCAAAACATCCATTTTGCCCTGTTTTGATCAGGTCATACCATTGTGTAATTTTGTGCTATAAAGCTTCTGAAAACATGCTTGGCCACTTTGGAGGACATTCATAAGCGACAATGATACATGTTATATTTTGGGGGCACATCACTTTTCATTGTTTGGAGAATCCCAAGGAGGTTTACAGTGGCTCTGCAAACAATTTGAAATCACAAGCAAGTTGAAAAGGATGAGCCAAGAGCAACTATAAATGCCTGACGGCTTTTTTCAAATTATGTTTTTAATGTGGGGGACGTTGTAGAAAACATGTCATCTTGCATTTGGATGGTCTTTAACCAGTCTGAGTATCAAAGCCAATGACCATTTCGAAAAGCTACTTCGCCCTTATTTGTTCATCATGTTCGCTAAAAGTCACACCAACTAATATTTCGACAACATCTTGAATTTGAACACTTTCAAACCACTCTGATTGGTCCCAGAAACCGATTGGTTGGGCTGGAGCAATGTGGATGGGTAGCCAGGCAACAGCAATAATAGATTCACTAGTGAATATTTATTCAATCCAAAACCAAAACTGATCTATCTATTATGTTGGCCATTTCTTTATCTTCTTGTAAAAGACATTGTGACTGAATACTTTCTAATTAATTTGTTTTCACAAAGCTGTGTGTGTG